>MU827335.1:724791-746554 GCA_029204205.1 Desmophyllum pertusum | reverse complement strand
ACTACTCTAGTATTAAATTAAAAGGGAGGGGAGACAATCGCCACTATAAAGTTACTGCACTGCTGCATACCTCCCCTACCATGTGTACAAAAGCCCCGTATTCGCCCAATTAATCAGCTAACCGCATTTTAGTCCGTCGGCATAGCTGGAAAATTGTGTCATTTTTGTTACTAAAGTTATATTTTGCAGATATATACGCAAGGTGACTAACTTCTGCTATAGAACCACTCTCAGTTCTCACCGTATTTCCCGTAAACAGCTTTGAAGTTTTTCCTCGCTGAGACTCCCCGCGAAGATACATGGTCCTCTTTCAGTAACTCAGAAATGACGCGATAATTTGCACGAAAAAAGCAAAATGTTCGTATTAGTTAATATATATAGATAGGCTTAGCCTAACAGCGGAGCTCCCTGAATTCTCATATTCAAGATGGGCCAATTCAATATAAATATGACCAACTTACCAGAGGATGTATTATTAAGTTCAAGTTCAAGTTTCAAGTTTATTTGCCCCATGATTGATGTTACAGTAGTGCAAGTCATACGGTTATGATAAGGGAGCAGGAGCTCTCAAACAAACTCTACTGGGCTTACAAGGAGAGCCCCTGTTTACATCATTTGTTTACCTACTTTACAATAACATGGCTATTAGTTAACTATTCATTACCTAAATCATATTTCAATACATATGTATATATATATTTTTTAATTTTTGCTAAATACATTTCTTTCAAGAATATTAAGTATTATTTGAGATCTCAAATCTTTTATAGTGGCATATGGTGCAAAAGAAAATGTTGTGCGCTTTGCCTGTTATGTCAATAGCTAAAAAGGTTCTAAAACACCTTTTTTATCTAATCACCATAGTGAAGAAAAGCCTGGGTGGTGTAATTCAAACCATTTTTACACAAGGGTAGCTCAACAGTACACCAACAAATTCTGTACACTACTTTCCAAAGGATGGAAATGAGTGTTACAACAACACATGCTAAGACTAAAATAGAAACAAATATAGGTTTGACAGGTTTAATGTTTTGAAAAAGCCTTTCTTTGAACTGTAGTAAAGAAAGGACAAAAAAAAAGTTAAACAATGCAAAATCTGGATGGGCTGAAAGTGTTAGACTGTGGAGCTAATGTTCCAGTGGAATGAGTTATACTTACTTGCTTCTCAAACGTCTGAGATCTAGAAGGGATATGAAGTCAACAAGGGAGTTTTGAAAGCCTTGGGAAAGTTATTGACTGCCATTACAACATGGGTGCGCTTGACAGCCATCACAAGATGGACAATATATATAATGACAGTGTGGGCTAAACCCACCCCCCCCCCCTCCCCAGGGAGGGGGGGGGGAGGGTATACTCGACAGACGTTCGGGTAGGAGGTGCGGCCGGGCCACTCCACTTAAGCCCTGAGCCTGTTCAAGACACAAATCTCTGATTTTCCTACCCTGTATTAAGATACATGTAGAATTCCGATTTTGAGACCCCATCTCAGACATTTAACTCAAAATCATACCCTGTTTAAGACAAGAACAGAATAGTGATTACAAATCTATTTACAGCTTATGGAGTCACTGAGCTGTTTGCTCTACATTGTAATACGCCAACAAAAAAATGGTACAAATTTGGCTTGTGATTAGGTTTTTATAAATTAACCATGTATGCTTATCCTGACTGTTCAAGACATTAGGCCATGTAAAGATTAACCATATGTAAAGATACCCTGTTTAAAAGAGAAAGTGATAAAATTGATACCCCGTCCAAGACAAAAAAAACCCTAAAAACCATAACCTATTGGGCGGCACGTCCCTGTAAAGGCCAAAAGGAAATCATAGAGCAACAATGCAGATACCAAATATATACACATTATTATATTTTCATTCATCATTATATTTCTTCCACTTTCAATAACTATACTACAGTCAAACCTGTATTAAGCTGTCACCCTCGGGGAATGGCATATCGACCGCTTAATTATAAACACAGGCAGCCAACAAAGCAACAAATTATAAACACAGGCAGCCAACAAATATATAAACACAGGCAGTCAACAAACCAACTATTTATAAACACAGGCTGCCAACAAACCAACAATTATAAACACAGGCAGCCAACAAAGCAACAATTATAAACACAGGCAGCCAACAAATTATAAACACAGGCAGTCAACAAATATATATATACACAGGCAGTCAACAAACCAACTATTTATAAACACAGGCAGCCAACAATTTAAAACACAGGCAGCTAACAAATATACACAGGCAGTCAACAAATATATAAACACAGGCAGCCAACAATTTATAAACACAGGCAGTTTTCTTCTAGATTTATATATTTTCAACAGTTTGGAGCGTGAAAATATTACGGACTAATGTCAAGAACTTTCAACCTCTCAGGGTTCTCATCAGGACATGATAATGAATATTATATTAGTTACTTCGTTAGAAATGCTGAACATTAAGTAAAAAATAAAACATGAACATTGATTCCCTAAGGTGCTGTCTTGATAGTCTTATTGTTTGAGTTTCTTAGGATAATAATATTTCATTAGGATATGTACACAGTTCTATTCTTACGCTCTCTGTATTTGTGTATATATACAAGATTTAAAATAAGAACGTTTTGATGCTTGGCGAACCGTGCCAGTCCTGTCACTCCGGTCTCAAAAATAAAAAACCAAGGCAGCCAACAATTTATAAACACAGGCAGCCAACAATTATAAACACAGGCAGTCAACAATTTATAAAACACAGGCAGCCAACAAATATATTTAAACACAGGCAGCCAACAATTTATAAACACAGGCAGTAAACAAATATACACAGGCAGTCAAACACATACATAAACACAGGCAGCCAACAAATATATTTTAAAATATATTTGTTGGCTGCCTGTGTTTATATATGTTTAAAAACACAGGCAGCCAACAATTTATAAACACAGGCAGTCAACAACTATAAACACTAGCAGTCAACAAATAAATAAACACAGGCAGCCAACAGATATACATAAACACAGTGCTATTACGAGGGTGCGGCTTCTGTTTGAAAGGCATCAGCTTTAGCGCCTCTCCTGTAGAAAAAATCGGCATTGTTGGACGCACTGGGGCTGGCAAGTCGTCGCTTCTTGCTTGCTTGTTGCGAATGCCTGCAAACACCGAAGGTGAAGTTATCATCGACGGAGTCTCCTTGGCTGAACTCAATGTCCAGGATGTCCGCTCCGCAATCGCAGTTATTCCTCAAAATCCTTTTCTTTTCAACGATGCGCTTCGTCGAAGTCTTGATCCAGCCGACAAATTTTCCGATGAAGACTTGTGGAACATTTTGGATAAAGTTCAATTGAAGTCGACTGTGGAAAATAGAGAGGGGCAACTTTACTGTCACGTCACCGAGAAAGGGGCCAATTTCAATGTTGGAGAACGGCAGTTAATCTGCTTTGCTCGCGCTCTGTTGTTCGATAAAAAGATAATTGTAATGGACGAAGCAACGTCCAGTGTAGATTCTCAAACGGATGAGCTGATACAAAGGATTATCCGCAGGGAAATGATTCACTGCACTGTAATAACAATTGCCCATCGTTTGAGTACAGTCATGGATTATGACACAATCATGGTTCTTGATGGAGGCAAGATTGTTGAGATGGATTCTCCGAAGGGTTTGCTCAGCAATGAGCTCAGTTATTTTTACAAGCTGTTTCATGGTGTATCTTAGAGCGGTTTTCAATCGCGAAGTGTCAACCGTAAAACCTAGGCTCGATTTGCAGCTGTTTTGTGAGCCCGCGTTTAGAGTCAGTACGTATAACACGAAAACCAAAGCAATTACAATGTCCAAATCACAAAATACATAACTGGCGCCAAGGTTTTGGTTTTGCATCTTATTGGTTGAGTAGGTGGAGCGATTTTTTTAAACTAATCACAGAGCGTATGTACATGTAATACTGAGCAGCACCAAAGCAGTCCAGGATTACTCTCGACACACAATTGAAAGCCGCTTTAATTAAAGGAGCTATATCACGATATTTGCAAAGTGCAAAATCACCTTGAAAATAACAGTTTACTAAGGTAGAAAAACACCAACGAGGTAATAATAAACCAAACAGGAACAAGGATGGTTGAGGCTAGAGAAGATTAAGACGGATTGTGAACGGCTAACTTGAACTGACATTGGCCAATTGTTTCAAGATGCGCCATCCGTGACGTAGCTCCTTTAATGTAAGTAATTCTTATTAGTCCTTTAATTCCTTGATTTTCAACAGTGTTCAATAACTATTTTCTCCTTACAAGTCACTCAGTATAATCAGTCAACATAAGAGAATCAGGGGACCCAACGAGGACATTTATTTAAGTACCCAAGCTCCTGTTACCGCTTTCACCGAGTCGCAACAGGCTTCCTTTGATTCGGGCATGGAGTTCACTGTTGCGTACAACTGGAATTACAACATGTTCGTAATAATTGTTTCTTTTTTTTTATATACACGCAACTGCAATGCAGGTAATATAACGTAATCTACAGTTGTAAAACAAACACGGCGGAAAATCTTCGATGTAAACTTTGAAGTGTTCAAATTATTATTTGCGAAAGTAGGAAAAGGGAATATTTCCGTTTTGGAGCGGAAATAAAAGACATTTATCTCTCCTTGACGTCGTGTTTCAAAACCACACAACAACACGTTTGCGCCAACAATTTGCTATTGCTGTCATGAAATCCCGCACATGCGCAGACGTTATTCAGCCCTGTCCGTGAATCTAACTATTGTTTAGCTTGTTCCTGGCACTCTCGGTTAGTGGGAACGAGCTAAAAAGCGGGCGAGCGGCGAGGGAAGCACGCCGGGTCAGCTGGAGGCCAAAAACTGACATTAGGGAACTACTTTTGTGTTTTAATTCCAATGAATCTCAAACTTTGCAACATAACAGACATTGTAATTCCAAACAATCGTTAGCCTGCGTTCTGCGTGAAGCAAGGAAATAGGAGACGTCTGCACGCAGGCTAAGCAATCAAACGATATTTGGCGGGAAAATAGCAAAATAGAAATAGTAAAAGTGTTGATAGACCAAGCGGCGCGGCTCCAAACACAACCCCTACAGTTCGTGAAATTTGTTAATTCCACATATCTTCAGCAAAACTGACATGTTTATTCTCACAAGCTCGGGTGACAACCCCACGACCAATCATGACACAGAAAAGTACGGGCATATACAAGCACCAATCATAATCTGTCTATAATCGTACTAGCGGTTGGGGGTCTGAACAAGCTTTTGGTCGCTGATTCGCAGACGTACTTTACCGGAGGTTGAATTCGTTTTTTACGCAGGATAACAGATCCCAGCTAACAGAAAATGTAATGGCCATGATGTAGCACACAAAACGGAAAATCATTTTCACGCAAACGCTTTGTATCCGTGTACTTTTGGTTACGAAATCCTGTCACCGTGTAAATTCGAAACCGCGCTATGTGTAAACCGGGGCCTAAGTATTAGTAAGCTCTATGATAAATGACGTTAATTATCACTTACTGCCGTGTTTAGCTTATTAATCTTTATGACGTCACGGTCAAGTTAGTTTTCATTCAGAAAATTCTCGAAATTTTGCGCAGCGATGATTTTGAAACAAAACTGACATGAAAGCGGTTTGGATCGCTTTGATTGCTTTTACATGTGCCCTCCTTACACAGGGTGAGTTGTATCTTTATATGTCTAACGGTTTTTTTTTAAATAAGCGCGTAGCCTGCGCGCAGGCGCGTGAAGGAGATGTGAGACGTCTGCGCGCTGTTCCAAAGTAAACAGTTCGCAACATGTACAGAAAAAAAAAGTATAAATTAAACTAGATATTCGTTCTTTGCAACTGCAGGCAAGTCGCAAGTTAACCCGCAAGTGCACGCAGGTCGCGCACGTCCTGCTCAAATAAAACTTGCATTATCTTTGCGTTGGGTGGCCAAACGGTGGAAAGCTTGCATCTACTTGCGCGTTGATCTCGATCAAAATAAACACAAGTCAACACAAGTGTGCGCAAGTTCTGTCCAAACGAAGTCGCGAGTAGACAAAAGTTGGCAACTTGCGTCTACTTGTGTCTCCGTTTGGGCAGGTCGAGTAGGCTAACATTTTACTTTTGAATTTTGATTGTTACCTTCGTCTGTTTCTTCAGGATAATAAAACTTACTTTCCGAATGTTCTTCATCTTCTGAATAATTCTAGTTGTTGTTTCCTTCGGTCTGTTTCTTCATGATAATAAAATTCACTCTCCGAACGTTCTTCATCGCTCATTTAGTTTTCATTCATGAAAGTTTTCAAACTTGCCGCGCATGTTGCCCGCGCTTTGCCAGTCGGGTATTAACATCGCTCATAATGCCCGTGGGCATTACAGGAAAATCCGGCTCCGAGTATTAGCCAATCACTGTGCGCGTCATATCTTTACAAGCTCCAGCCATATAATAATATTTTTAGTTAATCTGAATAAAGCATTGTTGCTTGGTACGTTGGTGCTGATTAACGCGATATGAGCCATGACAGACCACGTGACCCGAACTAATTTGTCTCTGTCTCAAGATAAGGCCTGGTGCGAAGCGTTTCAAATGTTTGCACCTGATCACGTTTGGAAACAGAGGCTAGAGAGAATTGGTCTATGTTAAAGGACTGGAAACGAGCTCAATGTTTTCTTAGTCTTCAGAGCTCCTCGATTCAATGAGCAACCGCTGGTCCGGAATCCGATAGCCGAATAGGCTCAATTTCTTATCAGACGGCGACTGGGAACGAATCCTTTTTGAGCCCGCGCTATTAGATTGATTTGATAATAAATTGTAACTTTTTACAAACCTAAACCGCACATTTATCTTTATATGTGTTCAAAGATTTATTCTTAATATTAAACTACTGTGTTATTAGGAATAGAAGAAAAAAATGCGTTTAGTGTTTAGGATTCAGTTTGAAATGGACAACGCTGAACGCTGATTAAGTCATTTGTTCGAGTTGATAATGAATGACGCATAATTATCACTTACACCGAGTTTTGATCATTAAGCTTTGTGACGTCACGGTGAAATTAGTTTTCATTCGGAAAATTTTCGTGGTTTTAAGCAGCGATGATTTCTAAACAAAAATGACACGAAAGTGGTTTGTATCGCTTTAATTGTTTTTACATGTGCTTTCCTTGTACAAGGTGAGTTGTATTTTTGTGGCATTTACAACGAGTTGTTAACTTCAGCGCGTTTCTTTGGCGTATTTTCGGTTTTGAATAAAAGCGCGCGGAAAAGGATAACCAAGCGCGAGCAGGAAACGGGGAAAATTCTAGATTTATGAAGCCGAAAAAATTTCCTTTTCATCTTGTTTTATCCAGTTTTATTGTGTTTCGCGAAGGAAAGTGTTGAATCCTAATTCCGAATCGAAGTCGAAGTCGAATTGGCCATGGTTTGAAATGAATCGGGAACTCCCCGCGGGACCACAAAATCAGCCACAGGAGAAATTTGAAAGCAACGCACATTTTTGTCCGCTTTTTAAAAAATTCACTACACTTATAAGTAGTAACAGTTCGTTTTGATCTTTATGACCAAGAGGGTTTTATTCTCTCTGACTGAGCACAACGGTTCATTATCGGAGCGAAGTGCGAGGGTTTTATTTTTTAGCTGTTTAATGTATTTCCGGTTTACGCGAGTGCGGCTAGTGCATCAAGTGCGCGAAGCTGGAGTCTAAATGGCGGGAAAATCCGATACTCGCGTGTCTGCAACGCAATACTCGCGCGCCTTTTGATGGGAATAAATGAAAAGAAAGTTAATGTTTATTCCGAACATACGTTATCAGAGGTTTTCGTAATTTTACGAAGTATTTCACTGTACTTTTCCCTTCAAAAATCGGAGAATTTGGGGAAAGTGTTTATTTCTAAATAAATATTAACAGAGGTTTATAACTAGATGTTTCCATCTAGCATTGCGCGCGACCCATCAGATTCACGTTTAGGCTATTAGACTATTTCCCGGGAACCCCGCAGCCAATCACGCACCATGCCGGACAAATATGGTCAGTGAACGCGCTAGCTCAACAATTTTTGTTCAAGGCAGTTTGTCCGTAGAGACTTGTCGAGACAGTGAAATTTTAAAAAGATGGCTAAAATCATTAAGTAAAAAACTTCGGCCCTTCTAAATCAAACAAAAGTTATTATACTAAATAATGCACGAAGTTTGGAAGGAAATATTTAATGGAAAATGTCTGTAAATATTCAACTATAAATGCGACTGAATGAGCACTAAAGACAGCCTGAAACAAATTATTATTTACGGGATGATCTGAAAACCGCGGACACAATTAATTCATCCAAAGAATGAAAACCTGTTTACAACACAAATTTAAACTTATTCAGTATTGTTACATTTCGAATACGCTTGTCAATTCCAGCTGAATTAAGTTTTTAAATATCGGATATGAACGGCAGTTCGTCAAGCGTTCGTGACGGTACAACTGAAAGATCACTTCACAGTGAAATTATTTTCGAAGATCACTCTCTTTCTCTCCATCTATGTAGATAGCAAGATTTTCCCGCCATAAACAAGTGGCCTTATTAAATTGTACTTTAATGTTTTCCGTAATTTTCCTACCGCGGCAAGTTTGCCGCGCGTAAATTTCGTTTGTGTTATTTTAACGAAAATATTTGCGGTCAGCGGAACCCTGAATCTAATAGTGTAAATAAAAAACTTCCTCCACTAACCTGTTGCTTTTGTATCCATTTTTTGAATAGTTACCGCTTGAACGCTTTCCTGCAAATGTAGCTTGCTATTTTCACAAGAGCGATTTCCACGAAGCTATCAGTGAACGAATTTTCCTTTATGACGTACTTAACACGTCAAATTCATTGAATAATTGCGCGCGCGGTTCTTGTTAAGTTTACCGCAGTTTTTTTATGCGATGTTTTTCGCCCGTTCATGTAAGCTTTCATCGCGTCTATTTTGCCCGATTGCTTTGACTGGCCCCGACTAACTACCCCTGGGTCTCCGAGGATGCATGTACATGTACGTCATTTCCGTAAATCAATCGGGGAATAACAAGTGCCAGCTGACGGCGAAATTTCGCCTCCGCCGACGGCACTGAGCCCGCGATTTTCGTACTGTCGGAAACTCTTCGAGAGCTTTAAACGAAGATTTACCGAATAAGGTACTTTGTCCCCGACTGAAACAAACAGCTGCCCAGCTTGAGGTGTCTGTGTACATGTATTCACATACCATACTATGAGTGTAAAAGCTCCCCTTTTCTCTCATGACTCTGACTCGCATTTGCTTCTCAGCTGTACATAATGAAATATATCACTTTTCTATTTTATTTTCCGTGGTGGTCGCGGTGACAAAAAGACAACAAAGAACGCACTGACAACAACAACAATTTAATAATGTATTATATTAGAAACTAGTTTATTTGATTATAAACTGTATATAGCAAGATAAAAAGAGGCTGCAAAAAATGAGAAAAAATGTCGGGATATTGTATTTTCGTTTATCATCAATACCTACAATGCTTAAAGGAGCTACGTCACGGATGGCGCATCTGGAAAACATTGGCCATTTTTTCGCCGTTCCCATTCCGTCTTAATCTTCTCCATCCTCAGCCATCCTTGTTTTCTGTTTGGTTTATTTTAACCTCCATCTCTGGTGTTTTTCTACCTTAGTAAACTATTATTTGGAGGGTTTCTTCAATTTGAAGATGATTTTGCACTTCACAAAAATGGCTTAAAATATCATGACATAGCTCTTTTAACTTGTTATCACCATTCGTGTAGGTTTGGCGGAGATATATTTTTGGAAGGAATTTACCTGTTGTTCATATTTTAATGCAATAATATTCTCAATTAATACTATAATGCAAATGCTGCAATCTAATTGGCTGAGCTACTTGTATACTAACCACTCGTTTACAAGCCCATCAAAAACCCCTTAAGAAGTTATATAAGTCCAGGGGCTTATACCTATCGGTTGGAGGCAACTTAGTGTTCCCAAACACGAGGAAATGTTTGCATAATAAAAGCGCTCATTTACCAAAGAGATAAATTTCATTGTTTGAGAACACCAATATAACCGCCGTGACGTCATGTAAAAGAAAACTTAGAGGTTCCAAAGAGGAAGTGGCTTGATGAAATGTTTGCACAATGCAGAGCATGGTCAACTACTTGTTATTGACAGAATGTTTTGTTTCTTTTCCGTTACGTAAACTTAAACTTCTGAACAAAGCTAGACACGATGGCTAAAACCAACACACAAAATCAAGCTAAAGGACATGCCTTTCTACAGTAGTGAACTCTCATGTAATCAATTCCTTGCTGTAATTTTTAGTGAAATCAAATCATTGTTTTGATTACAAGCAGCTTTACTGGGATGGCGGTACTTCTTCAATCATAATCCGGGACACTGAATTCCATCCTGTGTAAGCGTCACCCAGTGTAAACCCACTAGAGCACTTGCCTACCCAGAGTTCAACGCTGACCGTGCCCCGTGGGAGGTTCTCGCAATAACCTTCAATAAAATGATGGCGGTGAATATTAGGAAAACTATGGCTAGCTCTCCAGTAGGTGTAAAGGACTGATTCTATCGACAGAGGATCGCTGCATTCATTGCTGTTAAACTTAAAATACCATCTGCTACAGGCGTCATCAGAATAGAGTCGAATGTTTCCCTGGTAGGAGACTTTTAGTGCTGTATTGCTGTGGCAGCTTGTTAAAAGAACATTCCTGCAACAGAAAACAAAAATTAACAAAATCTTCAAACGTATTATTTCAAGTCATAATAGAGCGGGGGTTTTGCTATGTATACACGCGATATGACGTGATAATTGACGTGTCACAAACATAAACATTTTTGGACTGACTTTATTTAAATATCACGATATACGTTTCAGTACTATAGCGGAATAAGGTCAAGCTTCATAGATCGAATCTTGACCGCTTAACTCGAACCCTGTACTATTTCAAGTTATAATAGAGCGGGGTTAATATACGCGATATGACGTGATAATTGACGTGTGACCTATCACCAAAATAAACATATTATTTGGACTGACTTTGTTTTTATACCATATACGTTTCAGTACTATAGCGTGAATATCGCCCAGGCAGAATAGGAGTTAAGCTAAAGAACATCTTCAATGCTTAACTTGAACCATGTACTCTCAAAACCTCCTTACTTCCTCCTTTGCTCGATTTTTTTCTCAAAGAGAATGCAGTTGGGCCGTGCGCATAATCTTCTTCAAAAATGACTCGGTGCCCTTCGAATTTCTTTGATATTTCTACAATTGATATAAGCCAAGGTTCCTGCCTCTATATATGTACAACGATGGAGAGGGTTATTACACCTGCAATAAGATCATTGGAATTTTCCTCATATCTCGAGCCGCAAAAAAACTAAAAACCTCAAAGGATTACTTACCTTTATTTTACCGCTGTCCGTATTCGTTGCTACTCGCCATGCACACTGTTTCCAATTAGCTCGCTGTCTTGGGTCGATGCTTGCCGCGTCACCTTTCTCTCCCTTTGTTCCGATTCCGCTCGTTCCCTGGGATCCTTTGGGGCCCCTTGGACCAATGTTCCCAGGGGTACCCGGAGTTCCCCTTGTCCCCTTTGTTCCGATGCTGCTCGTTCCCTGGGATCCTTTGGGGCCCCTTGGACCAATGTTCCCAGGGGTACCCGTACTTCCCTTTGTTCCGATGCCGCTCGTTCCCTGGGATCCTTTGGGGCCCCTTGGACCAATGTTCCAGGGGTACCCGTACTTCCCTTTGTTTCGATGCCGCTCGTTCCCTGGGATCCTTTGAAGCCCCTTGGACCGATGTTCCCAGGGGTACCTGTACTTCCCTTTGTTCCGATGCCGCTCGTTCCCTGGGATCCTTTTAGGCCCCTTGGACCAATGTTCCCAGGGGTACCTATACTTCCCTTTGTTCCCACCGTACCATTTTCTCCCATCTCCCCTGGGGGCCCTTCGAAGCCCCTGGGGCCAATCTTCCCTGGGATTCCAATAGCGCCTTGAAAACCGCGTCTGCCAACGGTACCCTTGCCTCCTTTGGAGCCGTCTCTACCCGGAGAACCCGGGGCTCCGGGTATTCCTGGGACGCCGTTGTTCCCGGGTATCCCCGGCATACCGGAATAAGGATGTGGCTGTTGAAATAATGAAAACACACAAAAAACAAACATGTCAAATTACCTGAAATTAATAAGCAGCAAATATTTTTCCTTCGTTTTCCTTATCGAGTGGCTCAGGTAATTCGAAAGTAATTTTCCGCCATGCGTTTTAACGTGTTCCGATCTCAGTACGTTGAGTCTGTTAGTCAGTCATTTCATAACTTGTCATGACTCGTGTATTAAAACGAGGTGCAGCAAAGTGGCCCAGTGTATTTTGTAATCGCTCCTTTTGGGCTAAAACTACAGAAATATACAGGCCCATTCATTTAAGTCCCATTGCAAATTAAAGAAAAGCATCTATTATCGTTTGTCCGGTCCAGTTTCTTGTAATTCCCATATATTCTGCAATCGTTTCCATTCCGGTGCGTTGCAAATTAATATTAAACTAAAAAATTCAAGTCACAGTCATGATCTTCGTAATTCCTGAGTAAATCACGCGTTCAGTTTACAATGAAACACTGTACTTACCTTGCATTTGGTTGTCGAAGCGTTTGACTGCACTTCGTTGGCGCCTGTTCTTGTTGAGGACAACAGGAAAACAGGGATGAGGGAGAAAGAGAGAACACCTCGCATGTTTTACTCTGTACTGAGTCACTGTGTTACGAACAAACTTGGCTTTACCACTTCACAACAAAACCTTTGGAAGTGGAGAGAGAATTCCTTTTGTTGATTCACTTCAGCTCGTTTCCGCATAAATTAAACTTCATTCCAGTCTACTGAGGGAACGATTGGTTACTTTATACCAAACTTGACAGATCACATGCATGCAACCGATGTTTTTAGCACAAGCTGAGCTGATACACGCGTAGTCTTCTGTTTCAGTTTATTGTTAAACACATGACGATTGGTTATTTCAACTTGCAGTGCTGTTAGCACAGAATCAGCGCGGTAAAGCTGATACACGTTTTGACCAAATCTCCTGTTTCAGTTTATTACTGAGTAACACATGATGATTGGGTAGCTTTGCATTAAACGTGACAGATGCAGAGCTTAAGGACCGTTCGCGTCCAATTCTTCCCACGTTCAGAATTTTTTTAAACTTTTGCTGCAGTTAGATAATGACCAACTCAGGTCAGAAAGGCAAAACAATTGGGGGGTCACCGTGCTCGTTTCGGAGATAAAGCGCATTGAAGACCGTAGTGTTTCTAGAAGTTTTGGTCATGTGAAGCGATATCGGCTTCATCGCTATCAGCAAAAGAAAATTAAAATGGAGAACTCTAGATAAGATCGATGTGTTGATTTCAACGCAAATAGTACTTAAAAGTACATTTTTGCAGGCTGATGTCATTCCTTTAGGTAAAATTAGCCTTACAGAAAGATTCTTGATCGGAAATGAGTAGAAAAAGCGAAATAATTGTTTTTTGATCAAATGGAGAGAATCAGTAAAGGAAGTGATCTATGAAATGATTAACAGGGGTCACCGTGCATCCAAGAGGGTGAAATCCTCGCCAAGTTATTGAAGCGGCCTCCAGCACTTTATTTGTCCAGCTCCATTCTCAGCGCGCGCGCTTGATGCATGACGTGGCCCGCGCGTGCGGCATGAATGGCTTGCGCAGTAAGGATGCGCACTAGCAATGGGCTTCTCTCCTATTCCCGCTGCTGGGGCGAGAGGGGGAATGGGTTGAAGAGACAACCCCGAAACGATGTTGTGCAAACTGATTAAAGACTGGTTGCAATGCATGCATTTGGACTAACATTTTTATCATAGAAATAAGGAAATACTTCCGCGCTTTTTGAAATGACATTATTTCGAGCGCGCAGCAAGTTATAAGTTTTTGTCGCAAAAAAGCAATTTTCTCTAAAAGTGGCAAGTGCTGCAATGTAATAAAAAACCAAACAGTGGTTTGTTCTGTTATAACGTACTGTTACAAATGACGCGAACACTCAAAGAAATAGAGATATTATTGAGCTGTTATTCCACTTGCTAAGCGGGGAGGTACCAAGGAGTCTGTTGTTCCATAGGACTTTATTTCTTGATTAAACACAGCATCTACATTCTGCGTCAACTATTAGCACTCTGATTGCTTCTTCTTCTAGTATTACTCTAACTTACAAATTGGAGTGCGCTTAGCTATATACCCAAATTAGAGACATGTTTGGGTTTCGCACCGTGAGAACCTAGGTTACTCAGGAAGTAACAAACCAAAACAAACCCAAGCATACCTCCATAAATAATACAAATCTAATAAACAATATTTCAGGGAACGAATCAAAAGAGAATTAAACAATAACTTTAGGCTTTCGCAGATGTCTCAGTCAAGGTCAGGAAGTATTCTGAAACATGAGTACCGTGGGAGCTATTGTTAAAGCTAAATCACTGAGACAAAACGGGAAATGGAATTTGAAGCCAAGATTATATACAGGTGGGCTGACCTTGGCAACTGGACAACCGCAGCTGATCACAAGATCAACATGAAACTAAGCCAAAATTAACGATTAAGTAACTAGTAAATTTAGGTTCATAACAATATTAAACACTTGCCACCTTTGTTTTTAGTCCTTGTGTGATCTCTCGGGTCGGGGTGTATCGAATTTTGTTTGATTTACAGCTTTAAATAACAAGAACATCGTTAACCGATATTGAAGTTATTGCAAGCTGTACAAAAAGTATAGTAGATCGGCCCGGACTGTTTTCCAATTAAATTTGAACACGTAAAATTTAGCTAGCTTTCCGATTATAACGCAAAGATAAAACGCGAGATATTATAATTATATCTTGAAAACCGTTTTCGCTGCCTGTTCTCAAGACGGTAAACACTGAGAAAAGCTCACAAGGGGGTCACTGTAAGGTCACGTGATCACACATACACAACACATGTATGTATTGTCCTTCCTTCCACCGGATCAGTAAATAACCATTACAAAAAAATAGCTGTTTCGGCGTTTCGTTTCGATGTTTCGTTTAGCCACAGTCCGGGACTACAGGTTGAGCAAAAAAATCAGGGATTTTTCTGCTTTTTTGTCAGGATGGTGCTAAGTACCAAACACGAAATACGCCCAGAACATCAAGAGGAAGATATCAAGTGAATTGGTGAAGGGAGAGCAAACCGTAATTTTTAGCGATTTTTCCGAGACAAGGGCAGAACTTGAAGAAGTCTGCCAAACTTTTTCAAGCTGAGATCAAAAGCTCCCTTATATGGGTAACTCATGATGGCACTTTGTTTATATCTTCAGTACACTAGTATAGTAGTTTTTAAACACAACTGGGCCATTATGTTTAGGTTTCCATTGATGTGAATGTGTCTTTTGTCTTTTGACTTTTTGAACTGATGCTCGTGATAGTGCCCTTTTAACTTCAGAAAAAACACCAGTCTACACAAGCAAGGTTAAGTATCAAAATGTATTTCACAATGGTTATATGGTCTCAATAAAATAAATAATTAAATACACACTATTCAATAGAGCGCTGTGACTAAGTTTCAATCTCAGTGGAGGCCAAGCAGGTTTTACAAGTTTCAAACCTGTTAGACTGATACGTCTGCTGCATAACAACGTTCGATACCAATGGTCTCTTTCGCTAACATGTTGCAACAGGAAAATTCACTGTCGAAAACAAGTAATAAGTTTAAAGGGTTTTTTTTTCTTCTTTCTTTTTGTAAAATAACACACTTCGTGCAACAACAAGTCTTGCTCGACAACCACAAACGAAAATACTAAATTTAATTTTCCAGCAGCGATGAAAGCCAAGTAAAAAAAGCTTCCGTTGTTTTGCCAATATTCCCGCGGCTCGGATCAAACATGGCTTCCAGGCACGCTACGTTTTGAAGGCTGACCTGAAATGGAACTTCCTGCAACACAAAAAAGGAACCGCAGAGTCAACACAGAGAGGAGCGGAGGGCGCGGGGGGGGGGGGGGGGGGGGGGGGGAGGGCAGGGGGATCCCATATAAAAGTGACGGAGTAACCTCCCAAAAGGTACCAAAATCTCGTTTGGTGGGCGTGGCTTGAATTCATTTTAATCCCTAAGAGGTACCAATTCTAAAACAAAACTGTAGTTCCTGCATATTCTTTTTTCCCCTGCTTATTGCACTAAAGGTACCGAGATAACTCTAACAGTGATCATTCTTGATTTTGAACCAGCGAATTTTAACCCCTAAAAGGTACCACGATTATCCCCGTCACTTTCATATGGAATTGTGAAGTTCAGTTGTGTCGCATGAAATCAAACGGACCGCGGGATGCGTCTATAAAAAAAACTATTGTGCCGCGACGGCGGGAAAGTTAGTGATTAGACACATTAAGATCGAGTTTTTTCTCAACCGCTAACCTCAAGATGTCACGCGACCTTGCTCTTGCCGTCGCGTCAGCCGTCTGCGGTCCACGTTTCAACGGCAAGATCCGCCTCTAGAGGTAAGCCATTTCCCGCAGAGATTTTCTGCTGCTTAATCATTGATCTTAATCAAAGGCTCGTTTTTATTCGAGCCTTTATTAAACCGGGGTTGCATAGTATAACACATTATGTCACATTATAACAACTCACCTTTACGTAAAGCCTACGTAGATTTATATTCTCAGCTACAAAGCTATTAATAAATAAGGGAGTCCCTTTTACCCTTGTTTCAAAACGGGTCCTGATTCAAACCTTTTACTCACAAGTCCATTTTCATGCAAATCAAACTCATTTTCATTTGAAAGGTTTCGCACTAAGACTCGTTTTGAAACAGAGGCAACGGACAACTCGGAAATGGCCTATTTTATTCCTAGACCACAGGCAGCCTAAAAATCAGAAAGTGGTTTCCCTGTGCTAACCCCGCTCCCACTTCTGCCACCGTTCCCACCTGAACTGGAACTGGTACTTGAAGCTGTAGCAAGGCACGTATTTCACTGAGGTGCTCTTTCAGCAGGGCCCTTATGTTGTCGTCCTTTCTCTGCTTGGCTGATAAGGCCCTAATTCCCATGCTCTTCTTCTTACGTGTCGTGGCTCCTGTAGTTGAGGATTTTTGTTCCACATTTCCAGGGACCGTTAACTGAATGGAATCTACTCTTGAAGGACGACCTAAGATGTCAAATAGAGAGGGGATATTGTCTTGATATACCAGTAAATTCTCAGAACTTTCACCAGAAGAGATGTATGGCGAACAGTAAGGAGAATTACTATTTCAAGCAAACATAGGATTTTTTGCTTGAAAAGAAAAAAAAAAAAAAGAAAAAATAGAGGATAACCCTCATACATGGGTCTCTTCCAATTATAATTTTTTGAAATCTATTTTTAACTTTCAGTCCATAGCTGAGCTATTTTAAGAGCGCTACATGATTGGTCAGTTCGAGCATGTGGGAGCCTCGATCAGAAGGAAATAAAAATAACTTTCAAAGCATGGCTCAAAACTATTAATATACTTCAAATAATTATCTTGGGGCACGGGAAATCCTTCTCTAAGGTCATCCTCTCTTGTTCGAGCTAAAATAGCTAAAATAGTTTGTCTTGGTAATCGCATGGGGCCAAGACTTCGATCGGGTAATCCTTCGGAAATCTTCGAGGGACTATTCGAAATATTTGCTGACCTTTCGATATCGATTGAAACTCTTTGCAAGAATTCGAGTCATCTTCGGTAATCTTCGTAGATTCTCGACTAGCTAGTCGTAGGGATTTTTTCGAGTAATTTTGCCTTAGACGCACAAAAATTAACAACAAATTCGCTCTGTCTAAGCCAATCGGAATATTAGTAGTTGACCTTCCGATATCGAGCGAACATCTTTCGAATAACTACGTACAGTCATCTTCGGCAATCTTCAACTCATCTTTGAAAATCTTCGTAGGTGTTCGGGTAATTTTGGGAGTAATTTTGCCCTAGAGGAACAAAAATTAACGAAAAATTCCCTCTGTCTCAACAAATCAGAAGCCAAACTGGCTTTCCATATCTCCAAATATATACAATCAAACCTGTATTAAGCGGGCACCGTATTAAGTGGACACCCTTTATTAAGCGGGCAGTATTAAAAGTTCCAAAATTTACCAGTTCTGTTATTTACTGTAAACAATACCTCTATTAAGCGGACACCCTTACCTTTACTCTGTTCAGTTATTCCAACTCCCGCCTGCGAGATCTGGGCTGGTGCCAGATCATTCTCGTCCGTTTCCAACGTCACCATAAGCTTCTCGTGGAGAGCCTGAGCACGAGACTCTATCACGTGACACAGTCCGGCCTTAACTTGGCCGGAGACTGGGTTGACGGTCAAGTCAAGCTCCTTGTTGTTAAAAGCATACAAGACACATATACCTCTGCAGCGCTGTGACTGTGTGTCCTCGGGATCTACCACGGACACACAGTCGAGCTCCGGTTGGAACCACTGGACACACATCTCAAAATCGCCTGCTTTGGTGGATTTGTCTACGAAATCTGTGGAAAAAACAAACAACAAACTAGAACCAGGCTGAATAGCATTCGAAATTTCGTATTTGGCAGGTTGGAAATAAGCTGTTGTATTGTGTAGGAAAGTATGCGAAAAACACTGGAGTTATCAACCTGCAGGGCCGGGTTGTTCAAAGGACAATTAAGGTAATTCCATCGAAATAGAAGTTACACTGGGAAGTTTCTGAACTTTTCCTAGTTGAACATTGTGATGTAATGTTTCAAAATATAGAATAAAAAGAATAGGTCACCAGCCCCGCGGAAGAGATTATAATCGACTAAAAATACCTCATGATTCCTTACAAAATCAACCAAAAACACGTATTTTTTCACGTTTTCAGTGATTATTAATTTTCCTGCACTGAGAATTGGTCTATACTCCTTGTATAGAAAGAAGATGATTACTAGACTTAAATATGCGAAAAAAATGATAGGTCACCACGCTCGTTTACGAGAAAACAATCATTTACCTCTCTGGCGAGCATAGCCACAATGAAAAGGCCGCCATGTTTTTAATTGTGCGCGCGCTAATTACGCGCGAAATTATGCGCAGAAAGGATGCGCAGTGCAATACTAAGGAATGACTTAAGGTAATTCAGGTTTAGCGCGAATTTTGGTTTCAGTTTTGTAACTTTTCAGTGAGGTTTTTTGTTAGTATTTTTGTCTTTCTGTTTTGACTTTGACTAATCTTAAACTTTACAAACCATCAACAGAGAAAAACACTTTTATACAAGATAAATTAAAAGCTTGTTTAACTTTTAATCCTGGATTAGCGTTAATCGGCTTTCGAACAACCGGGCCCTGGAGCATTATTGACAAAATATCGAGATTTGATCACAAATTTATCATAAAGCAGAAATAATAAAAAAAGTGAATAATGTGAAATAATCCCATATACAAAGAAATAAGTCCCCTTCTCTATTAAGACCCCACTAAAAAAGCCCCCCCCCCCCCCCATTTTTTTAACGGGAGATCAATTTTAATAAAATCACGAAAATATTTCTTGCTTTTAGTCTTTTCTTCGTAAGCTTAAAGTCTGATGATAGACTTTCTCAAAGTCCGTTTTTCGCGTTTTGGTGATTTTAAAGAAGTCGACTTGTGGCAAGTCTAGTCTGATGAGAGCAGGTTATGCTAACGACTCACAGCACAAACCCCCCTCTATCCCCCCCCGGCCCCCCCCCCCACCCCCCCCCAGCCCCATACAAAACACAAACCACAAAGTCCTCACCAGTCTTCATTGAGGCATCCCTTGCTAGGTCCATCTGTGAGGGCTGGGTCACCATCATCTCGGGCCCGTTGAAGGTCGATAATTCAACAGGACATCAGGAGGGTAAACACCACAGCACTCCGTTCGCATACGGACCCAACTCGTTCTTTAAATACGAATGCATCTTGGAGAGTTTCAAAGCTTTCTTGGCACTGAACAGGGGTAGCACTGTAGCGCTGCCTTCCTCGACATCTCCTGTTCTCCGAATGCACTCCGAGAGCCGCGTTACGAACACTGCCGACGAAGCACCGAGAGATAGCCGAGGAGATGAAGCCACGTGACTTGCACGCGGTTGGAATTAGTTATAGTCGTCCCCATGGTAACAATCCCGTCCTGCGCAATTAATGCCCCGTCCTCGGAGTTTTTAATGACGTCATCGGTACCCAGAAGGTCAAACAGCGCGAAACCTGGAACTGAACTGGCGGCCTTCTCCGATAATTTTAACGCGGTAATTTCGGGATCTCCCGCGAGAATCCCGATTTTATACTGAGCCGAGGACACCACACCCGCGGCACGAATAGCAGCCCAAGCGGTCTCGTTTCCTTCTCAAGTTCTTTGTTCTTCTCTCTGTTCTCCTTGTCCTTGCGATCTTTCTCCTTTGCGCTCCTTTCTTGCTTATCTTGCGGCCTTCTCTCAAGCTTGAAGGCGTCTCAGCAGCGCGGGGCCCTGGCCGGTGTTTTAGGTGGCTTGAGCGTGTTGGCGTTACTGATGAGAACCAACGCCATCTCCAGATAGGCTTGCTTCATTAAACTGGCGAGTAGAGAACACGCAAAGGTAAGATTACAAAATATATAAATGGGTTTGAAGTAATATATCAAACACGAGATACAACGTGTTTCATCAGATTTCAATCCGATTGAAAAGAGAGTTGAAAATAGGACGCGTAGCGGAGTATTTTGACGAAATTTAAGGTGTTTGGAAATCGGATGAAACACTGTCCCTCGTGTTTGATATATCTTCTCAATCGAAAAAAAACCTAAGGAGTAAACGGAGAAATAAAATCGTAAAAATCTATGCTAATATCCGATTCCCCTTATGACACGCGCCTGCAGGGAATTATGCGTAGTTGTATTCATCAAAACAAGCTGAGTGTCTAAATGCACGCGCAAATGGCGAATTACGCGCAAATGACGAGTTTTATACGCGACCGTTGTTTGTGGTGAAGAAAAATGAATCTCTTCGTCTTCGAGTTAAATACGGTTTTATTCTCTAGTTAGAAAATAGCACTCCGGTTAGGCAGAGAATATATCGAGTGTTCATCTACACATTTTATAGTAAAGCAAGGTCTGGGTTGTCATATGTATAGTATATAAGTACCATTCAGGTTGCGCGCGAACAATTAGTAAAAAAAAAAACCGTCATTTGCGCGTGCATTCAGGCGGCCGTTTTTTAGCAGTCGGAAAAGAAACCGTCAACACGTCACTGAAATGATCGTATCCGGCAGAAATTATGGTAGTCGTATTCATCAAAACAAATCCAGTCCGAGATGGCGGCCGCTTGCGAATACATCCGCGTCTGCATCGCAAACCGGCTGCGTATTCGCAAGCTACCTCCATCCATCTTGGACTGGATTTGTTTTGATGAATACAACTACCATAATTCCCTGCAGGCGGGTCTCATAAGGGGAATCGGGTATTAAGACCAGGTATCCAATCAAACCTCCGTCAGTTATGATTTCCTTTGTTATATATCGCGCTAACCATTAGTCCTCCCGGATAGGAGGAGAGGTTCAATTTACGAGAAAAACGTGAAGCAAAACACACTCACCCAAGATCGTGATCAGACATAAAGTGCACTGTACAGCTCCTACAAGTGTGTTGACAACTTTACTGGGAGATACCTGACCGCTCTGAAGCATCTGCCTTTGAATCTGACCTGCAGCATCAGTGAAAAAAATATAAGGCTTAGTAATACTAATGCCACTTATTTTCAGCATGATTTTGACTAGCTTAAAAAAAAACATGGACGACATTGAAACTCTTCACGACTCACAAGACAAATTGCGAGCAGGTTC
>MU827335.1:703397-724291 GCA_029204205.1 Desmophyllum pertusum | reverse complement strand
TAAGCACCACGTTCTACGGCTAACGGCAAACGTCAGCTTGCACTCGATTTTCTTTACTTTTCCTCCAATCGTTACATAAATCCATCAGGAAAAATCGAAAATAATTCACACGTTCACGATAGACGGAAAACTATTCCACTTTGACGTACAGTGTAGGAACGGCAAACGGTAGAGGGCAAAAGTTGAATTTTTGCCGTTTGCGGGAAAAAGAAACGTGTTTGCTTTTAAAATCTCTCTAATGTCTTTAGAAATGACCGGGATCACATTGATCGTTACATGACTGTATAATCCGGTTAGTACATAGCATTGCTATAGCAAGCTATCGCATGGCTCTCCTAATCCACTGGAGTTTACCATGATGGTTGTTTCATTGTTCCGCACAAGCAAATAAAACGTCTTACAGTAAGGTCAAATTTACCTCCTCTCCAGTCCCCGGGAGCTGATAGTCATTGAGCCTGACTTTTACATTGTTACCGCTGGCTGACCTTGCAAAGAGTCGATACCAGGCCACCTGAAAACAAGCGCGACAAGTTAGAATCACACTGCCACTAACGACTATCAATGTATTGTGATAATCGGATAAACAAATGATGTCACGTTTGATAGCGGAGTGTTGAAAAACTAAAAGACTTGGCAGATTTTATCATAAAGGGCATATATGGTTTTTCATGGGAGGGAGGAAGGGGAAGAAGAAAGAGGAAGGGTGGGGAGGGTGGCGGGGAAAAGGTCAATTCTGAAATGTCCCAAGCTTCAAGATATCAATTCTCCTGACTAATTTCCACACATTTTTCTATGTTTGTTATGATAATCATGTGATACATCAAGACAGTATCCCATAGTTGATGATTCTCTTTATTCTAATCACTTGTGTATTTGACAACAATGTATTGATATTATAAGGAGAAATTAGACGTTGATTACTGATACTAATTATTATAAGGCAAACTGGTCGATAATGAAAAGGAGCATCCTGATTGGTTCTCTGAGCGGGCTGAGTTTTATTTACACTATGGCCCTGACTAAGGTAGACCACTCACGAATTAATTTCACCAAATCCCCAATAGAAACATTTTTTCTTTAATGTGTGGCAGACAATTTTGGTTAACCTTTTACAAATGTGGCCTGAAAATACGGTATACATGTATACTTAAATTTGGTGCGTGCGTTTCCCGAGAATGGATGCAATATTTATCAGCAAAGTTTTAAAAGAGCCATTGAAATAAACTCTTTTTTAATCATCTTTTTTTGCAAGTTTATGGACCTCATCTTGCAAGATGAAGAAAAAGAACCCAACCCAATATGGACCTCACACTAGTTAAATAACATCTATATAATTTGTCAATCTATATTACGAACCTTTTCTCCACCATTGGATTTGAAAGGAGCTGGTCTGAACACCAACACATTGGAACTACGATAGAGAAGAAGAGGAGCGGGAGGTACATCCGAGAGAGGTGTGTCTTCAGCGTGTCGTCTGTTGGTCTGTTCCAACTGGACACCTTCCTTTCCTGTTGTTGACATTTCACAATCAACTCTTGGCTCTCCTGCAATAGAAGAGTAAGAAGTATCTGAGAAACTGTAAGATTGTGTGACAGAAAGGTAAGAATGTGTGACACAAAAGCAAGAATGTGCAACATAAACTAAACAATGTGTGGGGAACGTGTGGTACAAATGCAAGAATATGCAACACAGCAAGAATGTGTGACACAAAAGGAAAAATGTACCATGCCAAATGGAAGAATGTGTGATGCAAAAGCAAGAATGTGTGACAACAAAAGGGTGATGGTATGACACAAATGTAAAAACGTGGGATGCAAAAGCAAGAAAGTGTGACACAATGGCAAAAAATGTGTGACATAAAAGCAAGAATGTGCGAAGGCAGAAACAGGATTGTGTGACATAAAGGAAAGAATGTGATGCAAGATTGGTACAGAAGCAAGAATATGTGACACAAAATGAAGAATGTGTGACGCAAAAGCAAGAATGTGTGATACAAAAGCAAGCATGTGTAACATAAAAGGAAGAAAGTGTGATAAAGATTGTGTGGCATAAAGGCAAGATTGTGCCATGCAAGATCGATGAAGCAAGAATGTGTGACACAAAAGAAAGAATGCGCGATGCAAAAGCAAGAATGCGTGACACAAGATGCAAAAAGCAAGAATACCATGACACAAAAGCAAGAATATTTGATGCAAAAAGCAAGAATGTGTGACACAAAATAAAAATGTGTGACACAAAATAAAGAATGTGTGACACAAAAGAAAGGAATGTGTGACACAAAAGATAGAATGTGTGACACAAAAGAAAGAATATGTGATGTAAAAGCAAGGATACATGTATGTGACACAAAAGGACGAAGGCAAGAATAATATTATTATGTGATGCAGAAACAAGAATCTGTGACAGGAACAAGAAAGAGACCGTGATTTTGAAATTTATACCTGGAGAAGCTGTGTTTGACGTTCAGTTCCCACGTGACTCCTTGACGTGACAGACTGTCCTGCCATGTGCATAAGAAGAAGAGCTTTAGGACAGCGGGTTCCTGTTGCACTCAGATTGCAGTTCATTTTCTACTTGGCTAAAGTGCAATGAACTGGCGGTAGTTTTTAACTTTTCCTGTCAGATCGGAAAAAAAACATTAATCATCATTAGTAATGGCATTAAGCACAAACTGATGTTGGTTTATCTCTTGAATCAAGATGACAAATTCCCTCAAGTTGTTAATAACGCATTTTATTTTCATGACTTTCTGCCATGAAACATTTTTTTTTTTCAAACATTTGCTCTGCAAGCTATCTTTGTAAATGTATTTGGTATGATATTAAAGAACATCCCAGAGCTTTGCAAGATTAGATTTTTCCAACAAATCATAATCATTTTAAAATACCTGCAACTTTAAACTAATACAGTAACTGTATTTCTCATCCGTACCTACAGCTGACATTAAGCTCATGCAAGTTCATTCTCACCTTCTGTTTTTTAGCTGACTTCTTTGGTTCGTAGGGTTCTGTCGTAAGAAAGGAGAAATGTACGAAAGAGAATGAGAACTTCGCATTTATATTTCAACTTAAGCAGTTAAAAAGAAGGCTTGAAAAAAATTCAGCCTCAAATGGGATTTGAACAACAATTGCTATAACTCGTTTATTACGCTCGCATTCACGAGTTAAAAATTAGTTTGAGCGAACGTCCAAAAGGTTAGATTTCGCTTCTATCTGGGAGCCCCTCACAAGCCTTACTATGTCCTTCAATAGCATGCGAACTCTGCTCAATCAACGGTTTTGTTTTTCGCTGCGTCAATCATCTTAGCGAACCTCTTAGGAAACAGAACATCACTTCATTCAGGTTCATAAGGTTTGTTACGTCCCGTGGACTGTGATTGGTGGATTTCGATCCACGTTGTTTGTTTCTTTCTTTGCAGGGTCCGTTTGTTGCTGTCGTAATTATGATTGATGGCAGCGAAAAACGCAATTGTTAGTTGGCTTTTGAACTTCAGAGTTCACGTGTTATTGAAAGAAGCAATAATCAGCTTTTCTAACCACTTGATCTTGGGTTATAATTAAGTCACCTTGTCCAAGGTTGGCCAGCTTTACAGCAATTCTGTGCCGAACAAACAGCAACTCCATGTGCAAAGCTTCTATCATCCGCTCCAACAAGCTGGGCTCTTGGGATTCAGTGACGTCATCATCAGTCTTGGGTTTGCCTACACTTGAAGAAGGCTATTGTAAACAAAAAGGGAAAAAAGTATCACTATAATAACATTATTCAAATTGGTTCCTTGTGACTAAAAAACATGCTCACACTTGTTTTTTAGTGTTTAAGTTTCCTTGATTCTATAATTTCTCCAATTAGAAAGGTTACAGAAATTAACACTCCTGTGTTCAGAGCTCTCACTGATTAACTCTTTCACTCCCAGAGTCAAACCTTGACTCATCAATAAATGCGGTTCTAATGTTTTAAGTCTGTGGATGAAACCCTAGTGTTTATTATGCTGTTTTTAAAAGGTGGTTCTAACGTTTAAGCTGTCGATGAAACCCTAGTGAGTGACCATTCAAATGAAAGCTATTGAGCAGTACTTTCAAGTGGTACTGTTTGTTTTTGACAATTTTGCAAGATAAAATTCCATATTTTTTTTTCTCAGTTTTGAACTTGGCACTCTTGGAAGTGAAAGGGTTTAACCAAACAAAGTACAGCTGCTCTTTACCTTAATCCAGCTGACATCAGCAATGTTCTTTTGACTGGTATCAATCACTGTATCACGTGCCTTGGCCACATCTCTGAGCCCTGTTCTAGAATACCCAGCACCTTATTCAACACTTCCCGTGGACCTGTGCTGACCCCGCCCATGGCCACAGTCATCTGTTTGCTGTAATCTGTAAACAGACTTCTCAGCGGCCCTGGTCCAGTTGCAGGCTTCTCTGATAGCTCTCCTTCAGTTATCCCCTGCACAAACAATGGACAAAAATATTAAGTAATTACATTTTAGAGATCCAATGTCTAAAGGTTTGCTGAAATATGCTTCAATAAAAATACAAAACATTATTGCAGTACAACGTTTCGATGTTTTCAATGTCAATTATATTATATTCGTCTGTCATATTATTGTCACTCTCTACTTTGATAATGATGTTGGAAACATTGTACTGCAATAATTTTTGTATTTTTAATTACATGTTGTTGGCTTTATTTCATTAAAAGAAATAGAAAATGGCCGCTTCTTGTTTGCATACATATAGCCTGATACAATCACTCGAGAAAGTTTGGGAGAATTCGAAACTACTTACTTTGTATGCAAGCATGCCAATAATTTTCTTCTCTGAGGCGGGCATTTGCCATTCAAATCAAAACATCAAAAACAAATTTAGCAGGAAAACTTCCACAGTGGGGTGGACCGTGGTTTAAAGGGAAGTGTTTTAGGTGGTTCAACTGTTAAGCCCTGGTCAAACGGCGCATGATACTACACAATGATCATGCGCTGTGTGGTCAAACGGGGAAAACTATCAACTATCATGCAGAATTTGAACAGGCTCAAAGTGAATGATAGTTGATGATAGTGCATGATAGTCGGTGGTCAAACGGGAGCATGAGTTTTCAACTATCCAGGACTATCATCAACTATCATGCACCGTTTGACCAGGGCTTTAAGCAGTGGTGGATTCAGATGTGCTAAAAAGAGGGGAAGGGGGGTGAAGATGTATCTTTTCTTGCTTAAAAAATGCTGGGTGGACAACACTTTTTTCCCCTACAACCTAGATCTGCCACTGTAGTTTTACATGTAGTAGGCAATGGCAACGAGAACATTGGTAAACAAAAGGTTTGATTAGCAGTACAATATTATTTGATCTGCAGGTGCGTTATATAGCTAGATGGTGCATTTCTTCACTGTTTCTCTGCAAAAACAACTAATTCTGCGTTTTTCTGGAAGAACGATAACCGCAACGGTAAAATTTGTCAAGTTTCTATTTGTAATTGATCGCAGTCTTTACATACTGTAATTCAGTAGAAGATAGCTCTGACACGAATAGATAAACTGAATGGGTCTGGATTATCCCGAGATTCTCAATTAAAATATAAAACTAGTTTTTTAATCAACGTTGTTCTCGGCTTAACCGTCATGGGTTATTAAACTCTCTAATGATTCAGGATGTCAGTGATAATTTACTGTTATAACTTCCAACCTGTTTGATATCTACATGCTCTGGGCTGACAGTCAGTGCTGGTGTGTCCATGTCTGCGCTGCCGACTCTGGAGTGATCAGTGAGACCTGCTTTACACTCCAGTAGTAAAGAGAACTTCAGTGTCACTTCTGCACTGAGAATGGGATCAAAACTGGCAGCATTACTCCAGGAGAGAGCTGTATGTACCACGGTCAGGATATACAGCCACTGGAATGGAACAGAAACAGCAAAGTTTGTATTGAATGTACAGCGGATCAACAGGCTAGTGTTGAATGGACTTCATAGTCTGTTGTTGTTATTGTTGTTGTTGTTGTTGTTGGTGGTGGTGTTGTTGTTGTTGTTGTTGTTATTGTTGTTGTTGTTGTTGTTGTTGTTGTTGTTGCTGTTGTTGTTTGTTGTTGTTATTTGTTGTTGTTGTTATTGTTGTTGATATTTTTATTGTTTGTTGTTGTTTTTATTGTTATTGTTTGTTGTCATTTTTTGTTGTATGTTGTTATTGTTTGTTATTATTGTTTGTTGTTATTATTGTTTGTTGTTGTTTGTTGTTGTTATTGTTATTATTTGATGTTGTTTGTTGTTGCTGTTTTTATTGTTATTGTTTGTTGTTATTGCTTATTGTTGTTATTATTATTATTATTATTATCGTTGTTGTTGTTGTTGTTGTGATTGTCTGTTGTTATTGTTGTTGTTTGTTGTTGTTGTTTTGTACAGTGTTGCATTGATTAACTAGGAGCATGTACAATGTACTCCCCCTGGCTGGGATGCTTGTTGATCATACAGATGTAGGTTATATCCCCAGCAACTGTTTTTGTCAGACATGTCTTTACAAAGTTCAACTTTATGCAAGTTCCAGTGCACCATAAGTCATGGTTTACAAGCGTGATAGAAAAAAATGTATTATCCAAACAGAAAACACAAGGACATGGCCAGGATCAGTATAAAGAGTGTTGCTCTTTGCATCGACTACTTACTGCATGTAGTCTGTCCATCACTGGCTATTCAGTTGAAACTTACCCGATTTACGAACACATCATTTAACAGCTGTTTGCAGTTCTCCAAAGATGAAGACATGATTCTTTGAAAATGAGGCTTGCACTTTGACCAGAGGAACAGAGCAACATCGACCATCATGTCACTGTCCTTCATAAGAATGGCGGACTGACAAGAAAAATGCAATATTGTTAGAATGAGGGAATACAACAGTGTAGTTCCTATAGAAACTATCACAGCACGAAATTGAAAATTAACCAACCAACATAAAGCTGTGTAAAGTTGAAGTTGGAGCTTTACAGTTTTATTATCAGTGTTGGACCATTATGGGTATGCATGACTGTAAGTCGGAGTAGTGTAATTGCGTGCACAGTAATAAGAAATGAAATGAAATTACACAACTCCGACTTTAGCAACTTCACATCCTATTTAAATCACAGTTGCAAGCGCATTGCATACCCATAACTGTCCAACACTGAAGGGCTATGCGTTTGTGACTCTTCACAATATGACCATTTTTTACGTTTTATGTTATTTTTAAATTAAATAGGTATATGTACACTTCATAAGTCACGTATCAAACAGGATGAAACACTTTTGTTCGACCGTCATTATTTATCACACTGATAATGCCTAACTCCAGTTTTCAATTAAGCAGATGAAGCCAGACATTTAACGGGACAATTTTCAGATGACAGGCTATTGGAGGCGGCATGGCCGAGTGGTTTTGGGTGCTGGATTTGAAATCTGGAGGTCCCTGGTTCAAATCATCCACCCTGCCACTAGCTGGATTTGCTCTCGTTAGTCCCGAGTTCAATTCCTCGGCCTATACGCTTTGTAAATAGCCAACTGGACAGCCTCCCACCAGTTGGGATTCTTAATAAGTTTATGTTATATTTACAATATTTGTTTGTTCATTATTTTACAGTGTCCACAATTAGTACAGCAGTGCTAAATCCTCTGACACTTAAATAAAGTTGTTTATTTTTTTATTTTTTTTATTTGCAAGGTTAATGGCTAGCACAGTTATAAAGTTGAGAGGGTGAATGTAGCCTAACAAACCTTGAAAGGTTCTTCAGAACATGACTGAATAACATCAGCCAGATGAGTCAGCTCCTCCAGCGCACTTCCACTCTTCCCTGTGAAGAAAACATTGGTGCAACTATCTTAGCTTGAAACGATGTACTGTTAGATTATTCTGTACGAGAATAACTTAGAGTGTACATTAACCGATAAAAGAAAAGAAACAAACTAAGGTCGTGTTCTATTGGGATCAAACGTTTCAACCGCAACCGGTTTAGGTTGAAACGGTAAAAAGTTGATCGACCAAACCAACCGAAAACGATTTTTTCCAAATTGAACACGAAAAAACCCAACCAACCCAACCAACCTAAAACGGTTGATCCTAATAGAACACAGCCAAAGTTTTGTAGAACAACTATGAATATTTGAGTAAAGTAAAACTAATAATATATTGTGTATAATATTTGAATTTGGTATTACAAAACTATAATTACTGTAAGTATAATGATTTTCCTGAACAAGGAAGAAAATGATTAGCCTTTTTGTAGACAGTTTTGAAATCACACAATTCTCTAGCACACCATCGCTCTCTAACCATTCCTCCATTCCATCAAGGCTGGCACTACAGCAAAGGGCAGATTTATTGGCCGATATATTTGAACTACACTCATACAGTCAACTCTCTCTAAGATAGACACCATCAGGACTGGCACCAACTGTCCGTCATAGAGAGGCGTCTGGCTTATAGAGAATTTAGACACAGTAAAATGACTGAAAAACGGCGCACAGGGACCAACACCAGTTGTCCGTCTTACAGAGGTGTCCGTCTTACAGAGTTGTCCGTCTTATAGAGGTGTCCGTTAAGAGAGAGTTGACTGTAATGAAAGCCCTGGCCCTGAGTAAGACTAGTTCTGCTAGTTGTCAAAATATCAGCCAATAAATCTGCCCTTTTGCCGTAGTGCCAGCCTTGCAATCAATTTGTTTCAGTTACACTTCAAGTGACGTCTGGCACCTGCATTTCTCAGTGAAACATCTGATCCGGCAAGTCGCAAACAACACACTAGCCAAGCGTTTTATTTCCACATTGTGTGGTCCTCTACATTATCTGTAGCATACATGCAAAGCAACTACACACATGCTAATTCATTTACCAGAGGTTCATTGTTCATCAAGTGTACAACTGTACCTACAAATATTATGGCAATTTCTTGGTGTTCTGATCACAAACAGCACAACACAAAAGATTCAAACGACAATAAACAATTACCACACCAAAACATGATTACTAAATAAATGTAATATCCCATTCAGTACATATTCCAGCTGGGCAGAGAAACACTATAAGAGAAAAGTGTATTGCTCAAGACCATAACACAAGGTCAATGGTCCGGTGTGAATGTGAGCCTTTGGACCTCACTATCAGACTAGGGCATTACTACCGTTTCATAATTGATGTTTCTTATAAAATTGTATGATGGACTCACCATGTGTATGGGCAGCTGTCTCACCCTCATCTGTGTGAGCAGGAGTCTTCTTTGGTTTCTTGACAGTGTTGTAGAATGGCTCCAAAGCCAGCATCAGCTGCAGTGTTTTAATACCCACCAAGCTGTTAATGTCGCTCTGTTCCTGAAGCAACTGAAGTGTGGGCTCAATGAGGATTCCAAACGGTTCCCATTGTTCATAGCTGAAAGCATGCTTGACAAATTTGACAAGAGCAGGAAGAGGTACGCCATTTTCACCTAGAAACACAATTTAGGAGAGTTACATTGCATGGTGATATTGGTTACAGGGATGAGGAGGAGCAGAAGGAGGGAGGGCGAAGAGCGGTGAAGGAGAAACAGGAGAGGGCAACGGCGAAGACAACGATGATGATGGATAGGGAGAAGGAGGAGGGAGAGGGAGAAGAGAGAAGGAGGTGAAGGAGGGGCAAGGAGCAAAGGAGCAGGAGGAGGAAGATGAAAGGGTTGAAGGATAATGATGATGATGAAGATGATAGAGAGTAGGAGGAGCAGAGGAAGAAGGGGAGGAGCAGAACAAGGAAGAAAGAGAGGAGGTGAAGGAGGGATGAGGAACAGGAAGAGGAAGGGGTTGAGGAATAACGATGAAGAGGAGGAGGAGGAGGCGGAGGATGAGGAGGAGAAGAAGAAAGAGGAGGAGAGCAGGGGCAGGAGGAGGAGTGGCATGCAAAGGAGGAGCAGAAGGAATGAGGGATGAGGAGGAAGAGGAGGTTGTGGAGGAATGATAATGAAGAGGAGGAGGAGGGTAATTACCTTTGGCTACAAGCTCCATAAGAGAGGTGTTTTGCAGTTCCCAGACAGACGGGTGAATACCACCTTCATGTTTTACTACATGAGACTGTTTTGTTCCTCCACCACCAGCAATTATATCCATCCCTGCAAAAAACAGCTCGGCACACACATCAATTGCTGTGTCCTCTGCATCAGGAGTAGGGGCTTCACAGTGAAGCGTGCGCCTGTGTGTCTCACTAAGAGCCTCCAATATCGCCAAAAATTTGGCAGATGTGCCTTGCAGGTCTGTCAGAAGGCGTTCAGTGGGTGTACGTGGCCATGCATGCTGCAAAAGGAAGGCAAAAAAGATGTAACTTTTTGCAACATATAAAATTTAAGCTGAATGCGCCCACTTCCCATGAAGTATTGTATCTTTTATCTCTTGATGATAAACCGAGGCATGACCAGGTCCTTCAATGGATCATGACTGGCACACTGTACTCATATTTTGTAATAAAACGTGGTTCATACAGAAAAGTGAAACTTTTTCAAAGACTTTTCAAGGACCAAAGTCGTTTTTTCAAGGGTCAAGATAATGTTAATTCCCCAGTTATGTATATCGTATTTTTGATTAACTGTCAGGCAAATTAAAAGGCAACATTTCTACCACAGTGAATGAGGATCCCAATAGCAAAACACTTGGTCAGAAGAAGCATGTGATGAGATAACTGGAACCTTTGTTGAACTGCATATTCAAGAGGTAAAGTTACGTTGGACTTTGCTTAGGAAAGAAGGATGCATTGTGATTTATAAGTAGCCCTCGTTGCTTGTTATACACGAACTTTGAACATACATTATTCTTTATAGGAAGCTCCTTGTAATTGGCAAGGATTTTGTGACAACTAGAGCAACAAGTGAAGAGTAACCTAAGACGTAAGTACTAGGTTATTCAAGCCCTTTTGTGCATCAATGTATCCTACAATAAACTTGCACCAACCACTTTTCAGAGACTCTTTTAAATTCAATGACTTTTCAAGACTGTGCAAGCCTTGTAAACGATAACGAGAAGTTAGCTGCACTACTCACATGAGCAAAATCCTTGAGGTTGGGTTTAGTTTTCGGTCTCAGCAGACCCTTGGGTCTCTTCCGAGTCTCAAACACCACTCGTTTGAATATCATGACCTGCATCTTTGTCTTGGCCTGCCGAAATGCTGCATCAGTCTCTGGGTCGCCTCTGATGTGCTCATCTTCTCAATGTCGCTCAGCTCGTTCACTTTCGTCAGCCCTCTCTTGGCAAATGACTCGGCATGCATCGGCACTTTGAGGTCAAAGTAACACTGGCATACAGCAGTGTATAATGTGCTACGCCATGTTAGGTATTTGACGGTGAGGAGAGGGATGGAGGATTCTAAACACATGCACGCCCACAGAAGGAACTCCAAAGCCTAAATGAAGTATAAACAGAAAAGAATATTTCACGTAGACAGGTTGATGGTAAGAGAGACTGTACATACTGTACATGTATTTTCATCGTGCCATGAATAATATTGTAATAAATAAAATAAAATCGGTACGGGTATGAGAAAGATATTATTCAGACAGTGACACAAGCTACTCGGAAAAAAATTACCACTGACAACACGAGTTGAACCTACAGTATGACCATCCACACACCGGTCGGACGCTCTACCACTGAGCTACACTAACTGGAGACTCGTGGGAGCTTAATTAGGACATATAACTACATGTAGTTTGAATGTATGTCAGTGTTACTTACACCGCAAAAGCTTTTAAAATACAATACATTTTTTAACGTTTGTTAAAGTCTATTCTTACACATGTTTAAAAAGGTTTTTTAACCTTTTTTTTGAAAGCTAAACTAGTGAGCAGGCACTTGTGATAATTACTTAGAACTATGTGTTTCATCTGTATAAACTATCGTAGGCTTCTCCAGGGAGTTTTATAACTAGGATGCCTGTTTATATGCCATTTTGGAGCAATAGTTCCCAACTCGGTCGAATTTGCGTATAATTATGAAACGGACGAAATATCTGAGTAAGGTGTGAGACCATGCAATTGGCAACTAAAAGTTCTACTCACAAGAGATGGGCAATGATCATAAAATATTATGTTAATGCATGGTTGCTGATTCTAACCTTACTACTGTGTCCGCAAGCCATCAAATGTCTGCAGATGGAGTAAATATGCACAGTGCCTGAAAGAAAACAATTTTATCCTAAGTTGAAATCATAATTATTGACCTAAGGGCTACATGAAGATTCAAATGATTTGTTGAATCCTTTGGAACCTTGTTTAAAAATTATAGCTTAGGCTAAAAAAATTCAACCTACATTAAAAAATTAAAAATGTGACTGTATGTTAAAAATTTCAAACTTCTAGTATATAAAAAGTTATAAACTAGTTTAAAAAAATTTAACCTGAAATTAAAATTTAACTGCAACATACATGTACACTTGCATGCAGGGATGACAGCTAGATGCTCATAATTTTATGTGGAGGGGGGGATCAAGGCATACTGAGGTCCCCTGCAGAGGAGATGGCCAAATTTAATACGGTCAGTGTTCTGAGACGACTGAAGCTATTTCAAAAGGTGTGTGTGAGGGAAATGTATAATTTCCAATATTTTTTTTTACAATTACACCAGTCACGATATCATAATTAAAAATAAGAATAATAATGGCACATTACAGTACCATTGAAGACCAGCCAGCACAATTCCTCTTTGTGGAGTGAGGTTTGAGTCGTCAAGCGTAGAACTTTTAAAGCAGCCACACAATGAGATACCACATCAGGATTCTGATTTGGAAATAAAAAAAGATCATACATTGTAGCTACATGTAGATGCCATGGGTTATACAAAGATGTAGATATAAATTTTATTATTAAATACATTTTGTTCAATACATGTATCTCTATTCTCAATCGCTGAGAGCACACAGCTAATTCATGCTGGCATCGAATTGACGCATCATAACTACAGACACTAGGATTTATGCATGCAATTATGTGTCATACCTACAGACACTAGGATTTATGCGTGTAATTACGATTATGATTTATATTTAGACAGAGGAGCCCTTGCCTTTCGAAAGTATTCGCAAATTAAACCTTCCGATACAGTTGGGAAATCTTTGGAAGTCTTCAGGTGATCTTCGGAAATCTTCGGCAATCTTCGGAAAATCTTCAGTAAACTTCAGAAGAAGTTCGGAAATCTTCAGACAATCTTTGGCGATCTTCGGAAGTCATTGGGTGATCTTCAGAAGCCTTCGGAAGGCTTCAGATGAACTTCTTCGGCATATAATTTGCACTCACAGGTGCACTGGCGTTACACTTGAACTGCACTGCTCTAATAGCCAATCCGAATGGAGTAATTTTTTCAAGTGTATTATAATATTAGTATAGGTAATCACATGATTTTGAGTGCAATTTGGAATAAATAAGCAGGAGTAAATTTTTCAGACTAACAAAATTGCACGAGCCCGTAGGGCGAGTGCAATTTGTAGTCTGAAAAATTTACAAGTGCTTATTTATTCCAAATTGCATGAGAAAATCATGTGATTACTTGTTAATAATACACTTGAAAAAATTTGATTACTTTTTTTTACTAAATACGATTACTTAGACAAAGGAGCCCTTGCCCTTCGAAAAATTTCCGAAGTATTAGCAAACCTCCCGATAGAGTTGGATAATCTTCGTAAGTCTTCGGGTGATCTTCGGGTGATCTTCGGACATCTTCGGCAAACTTCGGAAATCTTCGGAAATCTTCGGAAATCTTCGGAAGTCATCGGGTGATCTTCGGAAGCCATCGGAAGGCTTCGGGTGAATTTCGGCGATCTTCGGCATACCTCGCATGACCGTCGGCAGCCATTAGGGATCTTCGTGGTTCTTCGTACTGACTTCGGAAATCTTCGTTTGTAATTTGCACTGGTGTAATTGCACTGTGTAATTGCACTGAGTGCAATTACACTTGAACTGCACTGCTCTTAGCCAATCAGAATGGAGTCATTTTTTCAAGTGTATTTATTTATTATAATAATAACAGGCATGCAATGCATATGATGTGTGCCTTGAGTGTATGAGAACTAGTAGTAAATGAATTATTCATACCAGCTGATGCATAAGACTGTCTACAACTTAGTTTTTGACTTGCCTGTAATTTAGGATCTTCAGCACTGTTCACATGATAAGAACAAATGGCTTCACCAAGAGCTGACCTCAACTGTAACAAGTTACAGAAAAAGCAAACAATCTTTAAACTGCACCTTTCAATTTGTGAACTCTGCTCATCAATCAATGGTTGTGTTTTTTGTTGTGTTAATAATTTAAATACATGTAACTGTACATGTACTCCTGGGTGGAGAGGAACTGTGAGAGTCAAATTGTGAGAGTCAAATTTAAGTACAACTGTATCTTGCCCAAGACCACAACATAATTACCCCGGCCAGCATTCAAAGCCGCACCGCTCGATCCAGTGTCCAACGCGCTAAACATATATAGTCCGCCATGTCTCCTACATGTACATTCAAGTACTGTACATGTAATAGTTTCCTAGAAGTGGTGTTTTCTAGAACCTGGCATTCATTTGAGAAAATATTGAAAGACTGTACATGCAGTTATGCAGTAAGTAACATTTTACTTTATTGTACCTACCACCATTGTAGCAGAAGCCAGATTATCAAGACCATTTGGCAAATGTATCTTGTAAAAGATTCTGCATCCAATTCTGCAGCTTCTCCCAGTGTGAGTCTCCTCTGCACATGTTTTGTCAGATATCTGCCGTAGCAGTGGAACTGTGCAAGTTTGTATTCCTTCAGGTTGAGAAAAAATGTAATCAATCAATATTGAATAACAAAATTACAATCATTTGAATGAAAAAGTACTGTACATTTTAAGTACTGACTCTACTGACTGACGTTAATTAATTTAACGCCCCATGAAATTGTCCCTAAATGCTAATACATGTACATGTAAGTGGTGTTCCAGATAAGAGAGGCGTCTCAGGTCAAAAACCCGACAAGCTCAGCTACATGACCCGACAAATTAATAGAAAATGTCTCCTGATGATTTTTGTGAGGTCCATATCTGTTGACATGCTGCAATATTCTTCATCGTGACACTTTGCCTATAAAACTTAATATAAATTATATCCATGAACCCTGAAAAAGAAATCAATGCCCCAGGCCAAATAATGAGGGGGTGTTTAATTGGAATACATACATGAACATTTCACAACATGGTATTAAAATTGATTTTATACTTTGTTGGTATTTTTCCACAAAGTGAATTTGTCAATGAACTTAAAATAATTATGGATTTTAATTTGGTAGCCCAGGGAATTTTGTGAAGTCCTATAATTTACATAAATAAATTATTTTTAATAACACACATTAGATTGGACAAATAATCATACATAAATTATCCTTGTATGCGATTTTGGGCTAGCAATATAACTGCATGTACATGTAATTTATCAAGTTACAAAAAATTAATGATGTTTTAAAAATTATTATAAAGAAAAACAATAAATTACATGTATTATACAGTGTAATACCTTGACAGAAAACAGGAAGTCTCCAGTGTTCAACAGCTTCTCTTGATAATAGGATTGTGGGAGACGAGTTTCATACATGTTCCACATAGAGAACAAAGTGTTTGACCTTTTGATAATAACAACCAAATGAATAAATATCACTGACAAAAAAAAAACAATTATGTTTTCTTTATAAAATAAGGGGGTGGGGGGTGGGTGGGGGGGGGGGGGGGGGGGGGGGGGGGGGGGGGGGGTGGTAATCAACTCAAGTTTGAGTAGGGGTGTGCCACCCAGACTGTCAAACCCTGATGTTTATGACAAAAATTTGGCATTATGACATGAGTTCAAAACCCTACCCTGATGAATGAATATAGATTGGACTGGGCAACACATCCCATAATAGGCTATATATATGGGACACCCCCCCCCCCCCCCCCTCCTGCTACTGGTATACAGCGATATACTTTTATTACCATTTCATTAGTTGTGAAGAGCTCTCAATCTTGCAGCACACAGTCAAATAGTAATATTATTTAAGCATGGTTTTCACTTCTTTCGATGGTTGCAATTTTCAGGGGGTTGCTGCATGTACTTATGAGAATTACTAGAAGATTGACGTCAACTTGTCGATACTTTCAGGGGGGAGTGGGAGACAGGGGATGGGAACCCAGGAGTAAAGGGGGTGTGAAGTATACATGCAGGAGAGGGTAGGAAGCGGGAATCCCAAGATGGCGGGAACCGGGAGAAATAGAAAAAATTGCATAATATTTTGCAATCGATAAAGCACAAAGAGGCGAAAACTACAAAGGAAGGGGCAGAAACCGGGGGTACAAGGTACGGGAAGGAGGGAAGTTCAGACCCACATCACCCCTCACTAGTTAGCCGAGGTTGTTTTTTTTCGAGATTCTATGGTAAATGTAAAGCCTAGCCTATGATCGTAGGCTACGTAAAACCGCACTCATGCAGGCCAAACTGCTGCATGCCACCAGAGCTTATCTCGGTTTCTGCAGCATTTTGTTGCTGACACCTATTTACATTGTATACTCCTGGGTGGAGAGAGGCACTGTGAAAGAACACAACACAATGACCCTGACCTGTGCTTGAACCGGGGCCACTCGATCTGAAGTCCAATACACTAACCATTAGGCCATTGTGTCTCCCACAGGATGAAGTACTGGTAATAATGTTTTTAAAATATTTAAACCTACCCTCTAGCAAGAGGTTCTTCATCATTTTTCTTGATCTTCAACCCAGGCTCTGATTTCTTCTTTATGTATTTAATAAATCTGGAAAGTTCTTGTTCAAATGCTACCAATACAGGACTGATCTGCTTGTGGTCTAAATATTGCATGGATCAAGAAAGGGGAATAGTATTAATTTATGATAAACATAGCCATTCGCAGCTTTGTGATTCGCAGCTTCTGATTGATTTAGCATTTGTACATGTTCATCTGCTCCTCCGACTGATCACTCTCTCCCTGATTTATTGTAGGCATACATGTACAATGTACTTAATTCAATTAGTTCAATAATCAGAGTAAAAAATTTGATTGTCCAATAATCATGTAAACTTAGCATGACATGCTAAATTAATTATTATTATATTTTACTTAACTCAATCAAACTCAATCCATGGATGAAGTTTAATTGAGTTCAATTGGGTATGATTAGCTTGTATATTTATATTGGGTTGTCTAAGATATACACTACATATTTCCTTCATCAAATTAACGAACGTCAAGTATTTATTTCCTATCTCTGCGAATGTGCGGTGCTCTCTAAAATAATAATACTAAGATTGTTATTATATAAAGAAGGGTGCAAGTGAAAATAAGAAAATAAAGTGAACGATCGACATCAAGGTAGTTAGAGACAGCTGATTTAAACGCGTTCACAGTTTATAAGGCAAGTCATATTTCCACTTAGCTTGTAAAAGCTAAACCCTAAATTTAATTATTTTTGTTACTACTGCCTATATAAAATTGACTTATAAAGTACACAGGTACCAAAACCTTCCTACGCTAGAAACAGGCAAAAATAGCTGATCAGAGAAGCTAGGTCATTTTATAAATATTCGAGCTCGGCTTCATAAAATTACGAAAAATTTATGCGAACCTACCGCTGGCAGTTGTTCCAGCAGATTGTAGCACATTTCTCGCATTTCCACCAGAAAAAGAATTCTTCAAGTCTGCTTCACTTTTCCCTGACCCAGATCGTTCCATATTAGAACAAAATCGAGCCCTTATAACGTTATCACAGCTGAGTTTCAGCTGAGTTTTGTGTGTTGACAAGTCGCCATCTTGGAACACAAGCGCGCGTTTCTAAGGGCTAAGTAGCCTCTCCTGCTAATGTTGAAATTGTTGTGCTGTCATGGGTCGGGTAAGGCACTTCGATGTACATTTGACGTCATCACGGTCCCAGCAGTTCTCTTTTAGTCCAAGCATTTTAGCGAATAAAAAGGGTCAACCTATCACTAATTGCAACAGAAGGTATCTTAACAGTTTTATAACCCAAAATATGTCCTCTACAACATATCAAAAGTCTAGGGAAATCTAAGAAGAAGAAGATGCCAAAAATCTATTATTTATATGGATACCCTGATGCAGAACATGAAAACGAGGCTAAAGGAACAATTATGATTTACAGGTTGTTTACATAAATCAGAACGTTAGAAAAACCATGTCATTGTCTTTATTGTTTGAAGAACTGTTGTCTTAACATTTGCGACTGTTTAAAAAAGAACCGCTGACCAGTAATCACCGCAGGCTCAATTTGAAAAGTTATGCAATTTTCAATAATAGCCACCTCCACGGGGAATTTGCTGTGTACAGAACAGTCATTTTCTTACTTGATTTGACTTACTTTACCTTACGGGCATCTTCTCCACACTGGTATCTGAATATGCACATAAGTAATCTAAATGCGTCACTCAGTGCCCATTTCCCCCGGGGTAAATCCCCGGATATTAGCATTTTTTAAGTGGCCAATTCTCCACGGTAGAGACAAGCAAGCCGTTCGAATTCCCCACGGTCAGGCCAAAAAAGGCTCACAATGCTCACGTTTCAAATCAATGCAAAGAATCAAGACAGAGTCTTTTATAGCCTGTGAAGAGACATTAAACTCATCACCAGTAGATCAGCTTGGGGAAGGTGCCTTGGTAGAACCACACCTGGATCGGCCAAAGCGTGGAGGTATCCATGGCAACCCTACGAGCCGCAACCACCCAATCTAAGCCCAACAAAAATGTGCTTGGAAGGGCGAGGGGGCCCGCGAAGAGGGTGGACGTGGGACCTCAGAACCTACCCAAACAATCCCAAGCACCTTCCCCAATGCCTGACCGATTAAAGGTACATAAAAAGACAAAATAAATCACCTACATGACTATCCACTGTAACTCGTCCAACATGATCAGGCAATTGCGAGAGCCGATGGCAATATCAGCCAGCCTAACCGATAGGCGAAGCAGCAAGAAAACCAGCCTGCCTAACTGATAGGCAAAGCTGGCATGCTCCAAGGTAATGGAGTCCACAACGCCTCTGAAGGTGTGCGGATGCTACAGCTGGTAAGCAGTACTAGACCAGCGGCCCAACGTTTTTGAATTAGGTGGTCCGGAACCCCATTGCGTGCAGCCGCCATGGCCTGCACCGATACGGAAACTGGAGAAGTTGCCTCAACTCCAGCCGCAGCCAGAATCTGTCTAATCCAATTAGTGAGGATAGCACGTGACAAGGGCCGTCCATCCTGCAACAGAAGCAAGGGGCCTCTGGAGTTACCCCTAAGTGTACGCCAAGAGTGCCTGAATGGCACAAAGAGGATAATTTCCTCTGCCAATGTGAATAAAACAGCCCTTAGCTTGCGAAATGGGTCCGGTCTTGGGGGCTTTGATCCCAACACGTAAGCACAAAGGATTGGAATCTGAATCAACTGCAATGTCTTAGACGCTCAGGTGGATGGAAGCAGAAAAACTGGTGAGCATGGAGACAGTGAACTCGACAGACCGAAAGTAGGTGACATTGCAAGCTGCCCAAACACATACAGTACAATGATCCGGGCAAGATACATCCAATGATTTAAAAATCACCATCATTACGCCGTCGGTAATAGGCAGGCGCACAGCTGAAGAAGAGCCTTGAGAATGTTTAATCCCCCGAACCACGCTCTGCAATCTGAGGCAATTGATAAGGGGGTCAGGAAAAACCTTGTTCCATGTGCAAAGAGCGCACAGCAGATAAGTACACCTTTATGGATGAATGCTGGACCGACCCTTGCCCAACAAACAAGTTACAAATAAGCACATAGTCCATTCAAAGCGATTGTAGGATGCCCTTTGCAAGTGGATGAGAGAGCCTTGTCAAGGCCTCCCTGAGGTGAGAATATACAGCTGGTATGCATTGCTAGACATGGCTGGAGAATCCGAAGGTCACCCATACCCAAAAAGCCTGAACAAAGCGATTGCCAAATGTATGTTACACAAGCGGCGCTAAAACCTAGCCAAGGCCAATGTCAGGCCAGAGTTCAAATATAGGACCTGAAAGCCGTCACAAAACTGATTGCAACTTAGCGACTGCGAGGTGCATGTTGTGTGAGCAGGTGTGAAAGCCTAGCCAAAGCCATTACCACTGATGTACCAGCCAACATGCTAGAGGCCACCACAAGCACCACGCTAGCATGATCCTACCACCACCAAATTGCAAGTGGCCAGAACCAGAACCAGACACGGAATCCCAACAAACGAAAGGCCGTTGCCCTGGGGGCCAATCATTAAGCAAATAATAAAGGCATGTAAAATTCAGGCACAACCAATGGCCAGGTAAAAGACTGTCGGTAGTTAGCAATGAGGGCTGCTACGAGAGCCCGCAAGAACCTGCCACAGCCAGTGGCCAGGTTACCGACCGTGAGCAGTTCGTAACGTGGGCTGCTGCGAAGAGCCCGAAAGAACCTGCCACAGCTAATGGCCAGGTAGGTTACCGACCGTGAGCATTTCGTAACGAGGGCTGCTACAAAAGCCAGCAAGAGCCTGCCACAGCCAATGACCAGGTTACCGACCGTGAGCATTTCGTATTTAGTAAAATTAGCAATCAATACTAGTCAAGCGGATTATAATTCACAATTCACCTAGCTTAGCTGTATTTCCCAGTTGAATTTGAGCTTGCGAGGATGTCTGGGTCATTTATCTCTTTTGTTTGAGTGACACTGGTGAATTTGTGATCAAACAAATACATGTAAGAGTAGGTTATTGCATGTAGCCTCGTTTTCATGCTATACCTATAGAGCTACATTGTATATAAGTAAGAAAAGTGGCTTCCCCTTCGTAGATTTTTCTAGACTTTTGATATGTTGATTGGTGCACTTTTCTGAGAATGGATAGCGAAGAAATAAATTCTGTTGCAATTTGTGATGTGTCCCATCAATATATTGACTGGACTA
>MU827335.1:485441-702897 GCA_029204205.1 Desmophyllum pertusum | reverse complement strand
CTTTATACAAGCTATGTAAGTAGTGTTTATAGATTTTCTTTATTAACTCTATTCGGTGCTTCCAAGGGTAGGACCCAGGGGCGAGGGGCTACTCTTTATACAAGCTATGTAAGTAAGTGTTTATAGATTTACTTTAGTAACTCTATTCGATGTTTCCAAGGGTAGGAATACAGGGAGTGGAGCTACTCTTTATACAAGCTATGTAAGTAAGGGTTTATAGATTTTCTTTAGTAACTCTAATCGGTGCTTCCAAGGGTAGGGCTCAGGGAGAGGAGCTACTCTTTATACAAGCTATATAAGTAAGTGTTTATAGATTTTCTTTATTAACTCTATTCTGTGCTTTCAAAAGTAGGACCCAGGGAGAGGGGCTACTCTTTATACAAGCTATAAAAGTAAGTGTTTATAGATTTCCTTTAGTAACTCTATTCGGTGCTTCCAAGGGTAGGACCCAGGGAGAGGGGCTACTTTTTGTACAAGCTATATAAGTAAGTGTTTATAGATTTTCTTTAGTAACTCTATTCGGTGCTTTCAAGTGTAGGACCCAAGGAGAGAGGCTACTCTTTATACAAGCTATATAAGTAAGTGTTTATAGATTTTCTTTAGTAACTCTATTCGGTGCTTTCAAGTGTAGGACCCAAGGAGAGGGGCTACTCTTTATACAAGCTATATAAGTAAGTGTTTATAGATTTCCTTTAGTAACTCAATTCGGTGCTTCCAAGGGTAGGACTCAGGGAGAGGGGCTACTCTTTATACAAGCTATCTAAGTAAGTGTTTATAGATTTCCTTTAGTAACTCTATTCGGTGCTTCCAAGGGTAGGACCCAGGGAGAGGGGCTACTCTTTATACAAGCTATATAAGTAAGTGTTTATAGATTGTCTTTAGTAACTCTATTCGGTGCTTCCAAGGGTAGGACCCAGGGAGAGGGGCTACTCTTTATACAAGCTATATAAGTAAGTGTTTATAGATTTCCTTTAGTAACTCTATTCGGTGCTTCCAAGGGTAGGACCCAGGGAGAGGGGCTACTCTTTATACAAGCTATATAAGTAAGTGTTTATAGATTTACTTTAGTAACTCTATTCGGTGCTTCCAAGGGTAGGACTCAGGGAGTGGAGCTACTCTTTATACAAGCTATATAAGTAAGTGTTTATAGATTTCCTTTAGTAACTCTATTCGGTGCTTTCAAGGATAGGACCCAGGGAGAGGGGCTACTCTTTATACAAGCTATCTAAGTAAGTGTTTATAGATTGTCTTTAGTAACTCTATTCGGTGCTTTCAAGGATAGGTCCCAGGGAGAAGGGCTACTCTTTATACAAGCTATCTAAGTAAGTGTTTATAGATTTTCTATAGAATTCTATTTCGGTGTTTCCAAGGGTAGGACTCAGGGAGAAGGGCTACTCTTTATACAAGCTATATAAGTAAGTGTTCATAGATTTCCTTTAGTAACTCTATTCTGTGTTCCAAGGGTAGGACCCAGGGAGAGGGGCAACTCTTTATACAAGCTATATAAGTAAGTGTTTATAGATTTTCTTTAGTAACTCTATTCGGTGCTTTCAAGGGTAGGACCCAGGGAGAGGAGATACACTTTATACAAGCTATATAAGTAAGTGTTTATAGATTTTCTTTAGTAAACTCTATTCGGTGCTTTCAAGGGTAGGACCCAGGGAGTGGAGATACTCTTTATACAAGCTATATAAGTAAGTGTTTATAGATTTCCTTTAGTAACTCTATTCGGTGCTTACAAGGGTAGGACCCAGGGAGTGGAGATACTCTTTATACAAGCTATATAAGTAAGTGTTTATAGATTTCCTTTAGTAACTCTATTCGGTGCTTACAAGGGTAGGACCCAGGGAGAGGAGATACTCTTTATACAAGCTATATAAGTAAGTGTTTATAGATTTTCTTTAGTAACTCTATTCGGTGCTTTCAAGGGTAGGACCCAGGGAGTGGAGATACTCTTTATACAAGCTATATAAGTAAGTGTTTATAGATTTCCTTTAGTAACTCTATTCGGTGCTTTCAAGGGTAGGACCCAGGGAGTGGAGATACTCTTTATACAAGCTATATAAGTAAGTGTTTATAGATTTCCTTTAGTAACTCTATTCGGTGCTTTACAAGGGTAGGACCCAGGAGAGGAGATACTCTTTATACAAGCTATATAAGTAAGTGTTTTATAGATTTTCTTTAGTAACTCTATTCGGTGCTTCCAAGGTAGGACCCAGGGAGAGGGGCTACTCTTTATACAAGCTATATAAGTAAGTGTTTATAGATTTTTCTTTAGTAACTCTATTCGGTGCTTCCAAGTGTAGGACCCAGGGAGTGGAGATACTCTTTATACAAGCTATATAAGTAATGTTTATAGATTTTCTTTAGTAACTCTATTCGGTGCTTTCAAGGGTAGGACCAAGGGAGAGGAGATACTCTTTATACAAGCTATATAAGTAAGTGTTTATAGATTTCCTTTAGTAACTCTATTCGGTGCTTTCAAGGGTAGGACTCAGGGAGAGGGGCTACTTCTTTGTACAAGCTATATAAGTAAGTGTTTATAGATTTCCTTTAGTAACTCTATTCGGTGCTTTCAAGGGTAGGACCCAGGGAGAGGGGCTACTCTTTATACAAGCTATATAAGTAAGTGTTTATAGATTTTCTTTAGTAACTCTATTCGGTGCTTCAAGGGTAGGAACCCAGGGAGAGGAGTACTCTTTATACAAGCTATATAAGTAAGTGTTTATAGATTTCCTTTAGTAACTCTATTCGGTGCTTTCAAGGGTAGGACCCAGGGAGAGGGGCTACTCTTTATACAAGCTATATAAGTAAGTGTTTATAGATTTCCTTTAGTAACTCTATTCGGTGCTTTCAATGGTAGGACTCAGGGAGAGGGGCTACTCTTTATACAAGCTATATAAGTAAGTGTTTATAGATTGTCTTTAGTAACTCTATTCGGTGCTTCCAAGGGTAGGACCCAGGGAGAGAGCTACTCTTTATACAAGCTATATAAGTAAGTGTTTATAGATTTTCTTTAGTAACTCTATTCGGTGCTTTCAAGGGTAGGACCCAGGGAGTGGAGATACTCTTTATACAAGCTATATAAGTAAGTGTTTATAGATTGTCTTTAGTAACTCTATTCGGTGCTTTCAAGGATAGGTCCCAGGGAGAAGGGCTACTCTTTATACAAGCTATCTAAGTAAGTGTTTATAGATTTTCTATAGAATTCTATTCGGTGTTTCCAAGGGTAGGACTCAGGGAGAAGGGCTACTCTTTATACAAGCTATATAAGTAAGTGTTCATAGATTTCCTTTGGTAACTCTATTCTGTGTTTCCAAGGGTAGGACCCAGGGAGAGGGGCAACTCTTTATACAAGCTATATAAGTAAGTGTTTATAGATTTTCTTTAGTAACTCTATTCGGTGCTTTCAAGGGTAGGACCCAGGGAGAGGAGATACACTTTATACAAGCTATATAAGTAAGTGTTTATAGATTTTCTTTAGTAACTCTATTCGGTGCTTTCAAGGGTAGGACCCAGGGAGTGGAGATACTCTTTATACAAGCTATATAAGTAAGTGTTTATAGATTTCCTTTAGTAACTCTATTCGGTGCTTACAAGGGTAGGACCCAGGGAGTGGAGATACTCTTTATACAAGCTATATAAGTAAGTGTTTATAGATTCCTTTAGTAACTCTATTCGGTGCTTACAAGGGTAGGACCCAGGGAGAGGAGATACTCTTTATACAAGCTATATAAGTAAGTGTTTTATAGATTTTCTTTAGTAACTCTATTCGGTGCTTTCAAGGGTAGGACCCAGGGAGTGGAGATACTCTTTATACAAGCTATATAAGTAAGTGTTTATAGATTTCCTTTAGTAACTCTATTCGGTGCTTTCAAGGGTAGGACCCAGGGAGTGGAGATACTCTTTATACAAGCTATATAAGTAAGTGTTTATAGATTTCCTTTAGTAACTCTATTCGGTGCTTACAAGGGTAGGACCCAGGGAGAGGGGCTACTCTTTATACAAGCTATATAAGTAAGTGTTTATAGATTTCCTTTAGTTAACTCTATTCGGTGCTTCCAAGGGTAGGACCCAGGGAGAGGGGCTACTCTTTATACAAGCTATATAAGTAAGTGTTTATAGATTTACTTTAGTAACTCTATTCGGTGCTTCCAAGGGTAGGACTCAGGGAGTGGAGCTACTCTTTATACAAGCTATATAAGTAAGTGTTTATAGATTTCCTTTAGTAACTCTATTCGGTGCTTTCAAGGATAGGACCCAGGGAGAGGGGCTACTCTTTATACAAGCTATCTAAGTAAGTGTTTATAGATTGTCTTTAGTAACTCTATTCGGTGCTTTCAAGGATAGGTCCCAGGGAGAGGGCTACTCTTTATACAAGCTATCTAAGTAAGTGTTTATAGATTTTCTATAGAATTCTATTCGGTGTTCCAAGGGTAGGACTCAGGGAGAAGGGCTACTCTTTATACAAGCTATATAAGTAAGTGTTTCATAGATTTCCTTTAGTAACTCTATTCTGTGTTTCCAAGGGTAGGACCCAGGGAGAGGGGCAACTCTTTATACAAGCTATATAAGTAAGTGTTTATAGATTTTCTTTAGTAACTCTATTCGGTGCTTTCAAGGGTAGGACCCAGGGAGAGGAGATACACTTTATACAAGCTATATAAGTAAGTGTTTATAGATTTCTTTAGTAACTCTATTCGGTGCTTTCAAGGGTAGGACCCAGGGAGTGGAGATACTCTTTATACAAGCTTATATAAGTAAGTGTTTATAGATTTCCTTTAGTAACTCTATTCGGTGCTTACAAGGGTAGGACCCAGGGAGTGGAGATACTCTTTATACAAGCTATATAAGTAAGTGTTTATAGATTTCCTTTAGTAACTCTATTCGGTGCTTACAAGGGTAGGACCCAGGGAGAGGAGATACTCTTTATACAAGCTATATAAGTAAGTGTTTATAGATTTTCTTTAGTAACTCTATTCGGTGCTTTCAAGGGTAGGACCCAGGGAGTGGAGATACTCTTTATACAAGCTATATAAGTAAGTGTTTATAGATTTCTTTAGTAACTCTATTCGGTGCTTTCAAGGGTAGGACCCAGGGAGTGGAGATACTCTTTATACAAAGCTATATAAGTAAGTGTTTTATAGATTTCCTTTAGTAACTCTATTCGGTGCTTACAAGGGTAGGACCCAGGGAGAGGGAGATACTCTTTATACAAGCTATATAAGTAAGTGTTTATAAGATTTTCTTTAGTAACTCTATTCGGTGCTTCCAAGGGTAGGACCCAGGGAGAGGGGCTACTCTTTATACAAGCTATATAAGTAAGTGTTTATAGATTTTCTTTAGTAACTCTATTCGGTGCTTCCAAGTGTAGGACCCAGGGAGTGGAGATACTCTTTATACAAGCTATATAAGTAAGTGTTTATAGATTTTCTTTAGTAACTCTATTCGGTGCTTTCAAGGGTAGGACAAGGGAGAGGAGATACTCTTTATACAAGCTATATAAGTAAGTGTTTATAGATTTCCTTTAGTAACTCTATTCGGTGCTTTCAAGGGTAGGACTCAGGGAGAGGGGCTACTCTTTGTACAAGCTATATAAGTAAGTGTTTATAGATTTCCTTTAGTAACTCTATTCGGTGCTTTCAAGGGTAGGACCCAGGGAGAGGGGCTACTCTTTATACAAGCTATATAAGTAAGTGTTTATAGATTTTCTTTAGTAACTCTATTCGGTGCTTTCAAGGGTAGGACCCAGGGAGAGGAGATGCTCTTTATACAAGCTATATAAGTAAGTGTTTATAGATTTCCTTTAGTAACTCTATTCGGTGCTTTCAAGGGTAGGACCCAGGGAGAGGGCTACTCTTTATACAAGCTATATAAGTAAGTGTTTATAGATTTCCTTTAGTAACTCTTTCGGTGCTTTCAATGGTAGGACTCAGGGAGAGGGGCTACTCTTTATACAAGCTATATAAGTAAGTGTTTATAGATTGTCTTTAGTAACTCTATTCGGTGCTTCCAAGGGTAGGACCCAGGGAGAAGGGCTACTCTTTATACAAGCTATATAAGTAAGTGTTTATAGATTTTCTTTAGTAACTCTATTCGGTGCTTTCAAGGGTAGGACCCAGGGAGTGGAGATACTCTTTATACAAGCTATATAAGTAAGTGTTTATAGATTGTCTTTAGTAACTCTATTCGGTGCTTTCAAGGATAGGTCCCAGGGAGAAGGGCTACTCTTTATACAAGCTATCTAAGTAAGTGTTTATAGATTTTCTATAGAATTCTATTCGGTGTTTCCAAGGGTAGGACTCAGGGAGAAGGGCTACTCTTTATACAAGCTATATAAGTAAGTGTTTCATAGATTTCCTTTAGTAACTCTATTCTGTGTTTCCAAGGGTAGGACCCAGGGAGAGGGCTACTCTTTATACAAGCTATATAAGTAAGTGTTTATAGATTTTCTTTAGTAACTCTATTCGGTGCTTTCAAGGGTAGGACCCAGGGAGAGGAGATACACTTTATACAAGCTATATAAGTAATTGTTTATAGATTTTCTTTAGTAACTCTATTCGGTGCTTTTCAAGGGTAGGACCCAGGGAGTGGAGATACTCTTTATACAAGCTATATAAGTAAGTGTTTATAGATTTCCTTTAGTAACTCTATTCGGTGCTTACAAGGGTAGGACCCAGGGAGTGGAGATACTCTTTATACAAGCTATATAAGTAAGTGTTTATAGATTTCCTTTAGTAACTCTATTCGGTGCTTACAAGGGTAGGACCCAGGGAGAGGAGATACTCTTTATACAAGCTATATAAGTAAGTGTTTATAGATTTTCTTTAGTAACTCTATTCGGTGCTTTCAAGGGTAGGACCCAGGGAGTGGAGATACTCTTTATACAAGCTATATAAGTAAGTGTTTATAGATTTCCTTTAGTAACTCTATTCGGTGCTTTCAAGGGTAGGACCCAGGGAGTGGAGATACTCTTTATACAAGCTATATAAGTAAGTGTTTATAGATTTCCTTTAGTAACTCTATTCGGTGCTTACAAGGGTAGGACCCAGGGAGAGGAGATACTCTTTATACAAGCTATATAAGTAAGTGTTTATAGATTTTCTTTAGTAACTCTATTCGGTGCTTCCAAGGGTAGGACCCAGGGAGAGGGGCTACTCTTTATACAAGCTATATAAGTAAGTGTTTATAGATTTTCTTTAGTAACTCTATTCGGTGCTTCCAAGTGTAGGACCCAGGGAGTGGAGATACTCTTTATACAAGCTATATAAGTAAGTGTTTATAGATTTTCTTTAGTAACTCTATTCGGTGCTTTCAAGGGTAGGACCAAGGGAGAGGAGATACTCTTTATACAAGCTATATAAGTAAGTGTTTATAGATTTCCTTTAGTAACTCTATTCGGTGCTTTCAAGGTAGGACTCAGGGAGAGGGGCTACTCTTTGTACAAGCTATATAAGTAAGTGTTTATAGATTTCCTTTAGTAACTCTATTCGGTGCTTTCAAGGGTAGGACCCAGGGAGAGGGGGCTACTCTTTATACAAGCTATATAAGTAAGTGTTTATAGATTTCTTTAGTAACTCTATTCGGTGCTTTTCAAGGGTAGGACCCAGGGAGAGGAGATGCTCTTTATACAAGCTATATAAGTAAGTGTTTATAGATTTCCTTTAGTAACTCTATTCGGTGCTTTCAAGGGTAGGACTCAGGGAGAGGGGCTACTCTTTATACAAGCTATATAAGTAAGTGTTTATAGATTTCCTTTAGTAAACTCTATTCGGTGCTTCCAAGGGTAGGACCCAGGGAGAGGAGCTACTCATTATACAAGCCTATATAAGTAAGTGTTTATAGATTTCCTTTAGTAACTCTATTCGGTGCTTCCAATGGTAGGACCCAAGGAGAGGGAGCTACTCTTTATACAAGCTATATAAGTAAGTGTTTATAGATTGTCTTTAGTAACTCTATTCGGTGCTTCCAATGGTAGGACCCAGGGAGAGGGGCTACTCTTTATACAAGCTATATAAGTAAGTGTTTATAGATTTCCTTTAGTAACTCTATTCGGTGCTTACAAGGGTAGGACCCAGGGAGAGGGGCTTACTCTTTATACAAGCTATATAAGTAAGTGTTTATAGATTTCCTTTAGTAACTCTATTCGGTGCTTTCAAGGGTAGGACCCAGGGAGAGGAGATGCTCTTTATACAAGCTACAGTCAACTCTCACCTTCCGGACATCCCGTTATTACGGACGCCCGCTATTACAGACAAAATCCAGCCCTCCACCAGGCGAAAGCTATAGAGGTTTGACTGAAAATGACTCTCACTATTGCGAACTTTCGCTATTACGGACTCCAAACTACGTCCCGAGGGTGTCCGCTGTAAACGAGAGTTGACTGTATATAGGTATGTGCTTATAATTGTTTTTTTTAGTAGCTCCGTTCGGTGTTTTCATGGGTAAGGCTCAGGAGAGGGGATGCTCTTTATACAGTGGAACCCCGCCTTACGACCACCTCAATAATGCGACCACCTCGTTAATACGACCACTTTCTTTTGTCCTGAACTAAAGTTCTGTTAGTCATTTTCTTATTTAAGAACCCCTTTAATACGACCACTCCGTTATACGATCAGATTTTGGTAGCCCGTTGGTGGTCGGATCAACGGGGTTGCACTGTATAAGTTATATAGGTTACATAAATTTCTTTAGTAACTCTATAGTAAATTTCTTTAAATTTCTTTAGTAACTTGCCTCGACAGCGTTCTTTACCCATGACGTCATGGCTTTATATCGTTTGGGGCAATAAGCCTCAGCGCTTGTGTTGTCGATGCATTTGATGAAGGCGTCCCTTGCCAGACTCGTTAGAAGGAAACGGCTTGTCATTAAAATACATATCAGAAGCCTGCATCTCTCGTATAAACTTGTCAATAGCGGTTGTATTTTTGCTCTCACCAGTGTAATCTTTAACAAGTTTCTCAGCCTGGCATGTGAGAGAAAGGATGTTTTAGTAAGTCACGTACATGCAAAACTCAAATTTATGATCCTTTCATTAAATAAGTAGCCTGCATAGCAGGCGCTGGGGTAAATACAGAGCGCGAAACGCGCGCGAGACAAGAAGAGACGCGCGAGGGTTCTCGCCTCGCGCGTTTCCTTCCTCGCGTGCGCCTCTCTAACTCGCGCTCTATTTACTCCAGTGCTTGCTACGCATTAAATACAGTCAAACCTCTATTAAGTGATCACCCTCAGAAAATAGCCAACTGACCGCCTAATAGAGGTGACCGCTTAATAGAGGTCAAGTTTACAGTAAGTATGAGGAGCGATTTCCGGGAATTTGATAAGTGACCACTTAATAGAGGGTGACCACTTAACAGAGGGCCGCTTAATAGAGGTTTGACTATATATCAAATAGGAAACGTTTTTCCTGTGTTTCCATAGAGTTATGGTAAAATGCGGTGAAAGTTGGGAGAACGAGAAATGCTGTGGAAACACGTGCCGCAGGCGAGTGTTTCCACAACAATTTCGAGTTCTCCCAAACTTTCACGAGTGTTACAATATCTCTATGGAAACACAGGGAAAACGTGTTCTATTGTTTTTATGAAATAAAAGCACAGAGCAATTTTCTATGTTTCCATGCATAGAGTTAAGGTAAATGGTTTTGAGCCAATCAGAGCGCACGTAGTATCTTGTTTATTTCATAAAAGGTGATATAAAACGGTTACGCAACCAATCAGAGAGTGCGTTATATGAACATTGTTAATATTACCTGTTTCATCAGTTCATTCAAACGTTCTTGACTCTTCTCTCTGAGTTTCTCTGGTGTGATGTCAGAGGTTGTGTAAAACCTCATCAGTGACTTGTACGTGTCCTTCCCAACGAGTTTTTCTCCGGTTGGAAGTTTCTGCGTTGCCGCGATTCCTATGTCAGGGACTCCACCCTTGTAGGCATAAGAGAGAGGCAATTTTTGAAGACCGCTGGCCACCGTTTCTGGAGCGCAGTAACTCAAGTGCTCTCCTTCAATGTATCTAATGAGGCGATCATAAAAATGTTTAAGGTTTCTCTAGTTAGCCTCATTTTTATTTTTATTTTATTTTATTAATTTAAACACAAAACAAGTTACATACACTAAAGAAACTAGTTTGCCGATCTATCTACATTAATTAATTCACATTCCAAAAATATTCGCCTGAAATTACATTACTTTACATTACATTATATTGAAAAAAAATATTGTAAGCAAAAATCGTATCGTCTAAATCAGCCCGTAGTGGGTAAAAGAAACTCAGTGAACGACGCTCAAAAACGTTCTGACGAGCATCCCCGTCAATTTTATGAGTGAGTCACCCCTCCACCAGCCCCGGGAACAAACCTTAGCATTTTCAAGGCTGGACGGCCAATTTTTGTAACAAGCGAGCGGTTAAAGTAGTCCATCACGCCTTCGTTGTGTTTATCTTGCCATGCTTTCTTGTCATCCTTGGATAATTGGTCAAAATAGTCAGAAGAAAGAACAACACTTGAGAACGCTTCTTTATAAACACCTGCAAGGAATAGAGTCATCACTGAATAACAGTTTTAACCCTTTCACTCCCAGAGTCAAGCCTTAGGTCAATACATTTGGCTGTACCTTTTGAGTCTGTGGATAAAACCCTAGCAGTGCGTGACCATTGAAATGAAAGCTATTGAGCAGTACTTTCATGTGATACTGTTTATTATGCTGTACAAGATGGTTCTACCTTTTACGTCTGTGGATGAAACCCTAGTGTTTGACCATTCAAATGAAAGCTATTGAGCAGTACTTTCATGTGGTACTGTTTATTATGCTGTACAAGATGGTTCTAACTTATAAGTCTGTGGATGAAACCGTAGTGTCTAACCATTCAAATGGAAGCTATTGGGCAATACTTTCAGATGGTGATGTTTGTTTTTGACAATTAATTTTGCAAAATGAAATTCAAGATATTTTCCTCAGTTTTGAACTGAGCACTCTTGGGAGTGAAAGGGTTAAAATGCAAGAGGAAGCGCACACTACCTTTGTTTAGTTTTTTATCCACAGAGGTGAACAGCACTGCGGGAGCAGATTGTTTATATTAGGGAGCTTTATAAGCAAACCACGACAGCAACGGCAACGAGAACGTCACTAATGTCTGTTAGAGCGGTTTTCAATTGAGCCGGTCGAAAGTGCTCTATGATTGGTTTAAACGTATCCCGCCACCAGGGGCCTGCCACTTACTCGACCAATGAGATGCAAACTAAAACCAATCGTGACTTGGTCGTATGCGTTTTCCCGCGCTTGACGCCGGTACGTCACGTGAATTTTCTTCGAGTTTTTATTGGTTCATTTCGCGTTTTAATTTCCCGCACTTGACGCCGGTCGCGTGAATTTGCTTCGATTTCTTATTGGTTTATTCCGTTATTCGCGTTTGTCGTTAGAAAACCACTTTGTCATCAAAGTGTAAACTACTTCTCACCTGTTTCATTTTCAAGGGCAATATTCCTGTAATGCACGTAATGTAGGTTATGTATACCGACTATACAAGCTGGTGTAGCTCGCACATAGCCAGTGCGCACGCCCAGTTTCAAGTTCTCGATGTACCTCTCAAACGTGTGATTGAAGCCGTCAAACAGGTTATCCAACTTCTTCAAGTCAGTGGCGTTCTGCGGTTTAAAATGTGCGATCACGGCGTTTATATCTTCGAACACATAACAAATCCGATGCCAGCAGTAATAATCAGGCGCTAACATCCAGTCCCCAGTGTAGTAGTTTTGCCCGAAAGGGGCCCAACCAAAATTATTCCATAAAATGGCTTTAGCAACATGGACGGCTTTTCTTTCTCTGATCTTTAGTAAGGTCGTGTTGATCTTGAGGGAATTCAATTCCTTTAGTAGCTTGCTCGCCTCGTCGGATTTGTTCTTGATAGCGCTCGGGCTCGGATCCCATGGCTGGAAAATCGCTCGGATTTCTTCGGGCGTCACTCCAGGCTTGAACTGAATTTTGTCCGGGTACAAGCGACGGAAAAATTCGGTTTGGATTTTCTTCAGAGTTGACGTCAATTTAGAACTGTTGGACTCCGCTGAGGGAATGCATCGGGTATTAATATTCGGCTGTTTTCGTTGCATGTCAGGGACGAACATCAGTATGATGATCAGAATGATACACAATAGTATCGGGATTCCGATGATAAGCAGATTTACGAGCCACTGCCGAGATGTTCCGAGCTTGTTCAACGATCGCGATCGGCCATCATTGGGTATTATCCCAACAGTCGCTGCGCTCCCTGTTCTATAAGCGTTCCCATCCATTTGTGGTGAAGATTCTTGGGAAACCTATTTCTTAAGCTCCAAGCTCAGAGATCTGTAGCTAAAAATATCAAGACAACAGTCGAAGAACGATATTATTAAAAGTGTAAATACTCATTATAAAACAATGTCTGTCTCCTGACAAGCCCAGTGGCTTATCAGGCTGGTTCTTAATTCCTGTTTCTATAGCATGAAGCGACTTAGTCCATACCGAAACATTGTAATTACAGTCTTACACGACATAATGGCTTTCAAAAAGAAGTGAGCTTGAAGCTTTTCAATAGCAGTTATTACAGATGGTCAGCGGTTTGACATGCAAACGAGGCGAAAGGGTCAATCTGGCATTGTATTGGCCCATTAGCCTCATTTGTAGGCTCGATTACCAGCCGCTGTTCGGGAAAATGAGCCAGAACGAAGAGTGCGGCGGAAATCGAGCCTAACTCGTTTGCATACTTTTTAAAAACAAAAGAATATTTGTCTTCGGGCTCAACTGTAATAACTGCTATTCTCATCACTGTTTGACATATATTACTTTAATGTTAATTCTGAGAATTTGGTGGTACATCAAGACAGTATCTACTAGTTGATGATTTTCTTTATTCTCGTAACCTACAAACTGTAGCTGTCTGCCTCCGATGTATTAGTGCTGTAAGGAGAAATAGGAAGTTGGTCCGACAGCTAGGCACAGCGCACGGAATCTCATTAGCCTTGCTTGAGTGACTCACTGAAGTGAAACGCTTAACTGAACAAACATGCTATCTAAAAAATGTTTGACCACTGACTTAGGAGAGCTCATAAAATACCATTATAATACATGCTGCCCTGGCCATTGTTGTGCAATAGGAACTCTTTGCATGGTTAATACAGCAATATACAAAAAAACACGCTATTAGGGCCTCAAGCACCTTGTCGCTAATAACAATACGCTGTCTCTGTTTAATTATTTCGGTACAGTTTTTAGCAAAACCCGTAAAGTTTTTGGAAGAGAATGAGCACCAACCTTATAATAATTGCTGAAATCTCGCGATTCAGTCATAGCTTGTTTATAAGCAGAAAGTTTTAGATGAGCGTGCGGCAGATTGCATCACAAGCAACAACTTGAACAATTAAATTCAAGACTGAAGTTATGCCTATGCTATGCCTCGATGACCATACCGTACAAAGGTACGTATGGATTCTTTGCAATGTAGTCTAACTTCAATCGCTTAGTACAGTAGCATGACAGTTTCGCAGCCTTAGTCGAGCTACTAGCCTATAGAGAGTTTTTCGTCGTGGTTTGTTTTCCTTGCCAGGGATAAAGGTATGTTTACAAATATCCTTGACAAGAAAACTGTTCGTTATCAGTTAATCCTATACATACTTTTAGATATTTACCTTCTTGTAGCTAAGGATCGAATGCACAGTAGTTACAGCTACACTGTGGGCGCTTCTTACAGGCTCGGCAGCTCAGTAAAAGGTTTCGGTTGTCTGTTAAAGTCAAGTGTATTCTTTCCCAAAGCTTTCGAGGTTCAATTGTCGGTCTACGTTCCGCGTCTTTGGAACTGAAGACAGCGAGATTTATCATTGTCATTTATGGCATATTTTATAGATTGGCAGTTGATTGGTCATTGCTTGTCGGCAATGCGAGTATTATTAAAATTCGCTTCTTTGTTATTCCGTATATTCCATGGAACGGTGAACTCGTACAATTAGTCTAAGTCACGAGTTGTTAACATATTCAGTAGGTGTTGATATGCTTTTAAGAGAGTCAAAATGAACTGGAGAAAGCAAGAATTAGTGCGGTGGGAGGGGAGACTGGAGAGAGACAAGAAAAACATTCTCACGCGGTACGAGTTCGCGAATCACTCGAGCCTACTCGCGAATATCATCTGCCTCGCGTGTGCCACTCACTCCTCGCGAAAAAAATTAAAAGACACCGTTTTGCTGTCTGTGCAGCTGTAAAAATACTTCATTTACATTGCTACGGAACGTCAGTCTTCTGTGACGTAGGCTCGATTACCAGCCGCTGTTCGGGAAAATGAACCCACGCTCATCCTCCCGAAGACCGGACTCGAGAGAGCGACGGAAATCGAGCCTACCTGCGCGCGAAATCCACCGTAAGAAAAAAGATGGCGACTGGTACATTTACCCACAATTTTTAGCGCACGAAAACCCTAAAAACGCTCATAAAAACGCACAGAAAAGTTCTAAAAACTTCAAACCTAGCATACAGAATGTCGTTAGTACAGGGACGAATTTCGCAAAAATATGGGTTTCAGTTGTGCATCATTGGCTGTGTTAGGTTCGCAAGGTATTGTGGTAAAATGTACAGCCGCCATCATTTTTCTTACGGTGGATTGAATCTCTCGTGGACTCTTTCGAGTAAATCATTCCTGAAATATAAGATGATGACACCTGCATGATTTTGTCTTCTTCATGCCTCAAACCCATATTACAATGGCCAGGATTTTTCGTCTTGACCGTTCGCCGATCCTTAACACGCCGGGCCAGCAGATGCTCTGAAGCTGCACCCTAGGAATAACTTTTGTATTTTTAATCCGATGGAGCTCAAACTTTGCAACATAACAGACATTGCAATTCTAGCCTGCGTAGCTGGCGGTCTTGTTGGCGCGCGACGGCAAAATTCGTAAGCGGTGGAGCCGCGAGAGTCTGGGGCGGGAGGGTCTGCCAGGGAGCTTAATTAGTTTAAAGATATGCAGATCTGAATTTTGAATTTTCCGCCATTTTGTTACTATTTTTAGAAATTTGGCAAATTTCAAAAAGCAATATCTTTTGAACTAATTAAGCTTTTTCAATTATTTTTCACATTTGAATTTGTCTTAACATGTTCTTTCAATTGCATGCATTATTTGTGGCACAGGATGAAAATAAAATTTCGATGTTAGCTGTATGACGTCATTTTCCCGCCAAAAACCGAAAATCGAAAAACAAAAACGATACGTTTCTTTGGAATTGCAATGTCTGTTGTGTTGCAAAGTTTGAGCTCCATCGGATTAAAAATACAAAAGTTATTTCTAGGGTGCAGCTTCAGAGCATCTGCTGGCCCGGCGTGAAACTTTACTCTTATTGAAACATCCCTACAACGGCTACACCAGTTAATTCTGCCCCAGTGTGGCCGTTGCAGACAGGTTCACCGGTTAATTACTCATACTTTGAATTCCTCACTCGACAATTATGTTTTCATAATTTTTTTCCTTGGTTATTTTTTTTCATGTGCTAGATGACTTTATATTTATACATATCTATCGGCTGTAAGAACAAGATCGAAATTTTTTTTCAAGTATTCGTCTATTATTATATGTCTTTTAAATTTACTGTTTGTACAAGTTAATCGAGGAAAGACGATTTTGAAAAAGAAAAAGTTTATCGTGCAGAGATTATAATACAACCTGAATACAATAATTACTCTATATTTTATTATTATCATTATTAGTCAATTAGAGCGGTTCTTAATTGAATATCGAACGGCATCGCGGAATTGCTTTGGTTTTGCTTTACTACGCTCTGTTGGTTGGTTTAAATAGACTCGCGCCACCAACTCAACCAATCAGATGCAAAACCAATCCAGTCACTGGCGTTTTCCCGCGCTTGGCGCCGGTTACGTGTATTTGCTTCGAATACTCATTGGTTCATTGTGTTGTTTACGTTTGTTGTGATTGGCCATTGTAGGTAATTGCTTTGGTTTTGGTTTTACGACAAGGCTCAATTGAAAACCTCTCTAGTGGGGGATTGTAACTTATTTACACTACATGAATAAAGTCTATATTCACATTAAAGTATAATTTACAATATGTGATTATTTTTCTAATTTCTCCTATATGTTTTCAAGGCTATAATTAATTATATTTATATTTAAATCTTTATAGGTAGGCTCTTCGATTTTTCCTCGTTTTTGATGATCTTGAATAAGTAACGACGTTCTCAGATGCTTCCTTGTTCCCAGGCCCTGTTGCACTTCGTCACTCATACACGGGGTCTCAATCTTTTACAGATCCTACGTATACTAGCAGCATTTTCGTTCGCGGTCCTCTAGGGACCTTAAGCAACCACGACGGCGACGCCATGGAAAACGTCACTTAAAAAGTGAATTCACGTTCCTTTAAACTATTTCGTGATTATTCCAACACGTTTAATTTGTCCAATGTGGCCGAACTGTCCAGGATCTGAATTCGTAGCGACGGAGTTCAAGTCCACACAGAGAAAGGACAATTCACTGTCTTGTGTTCACGTTCTCCATAATACTTTGAATTTGGCCATTTCACGTTGTTGTTTTGCTGAGGACGGCTACGAAATGTACAAAGATTGAAAACGCACGTGCAGAGCTATTGTACTACTAATTAAACCTATTGTTTTGTGGCGTTCTCGTCGCCGTCGCCGTCGTGGTTGCTTAAGGCCCGTTTACACATGCGATTTTTGATGCGATTTATCGCGGCGATTTCGCGGCGATTTATCGCGCGATTCCAAATCGCCCGTGTAAACCAGCTGCGATTTCATGGCGATTTGACTGCGATTTGTCGCCGATGATTCGAACTTGCTCGAATTTTGATGCGATTTGTCGGCGATTTGATACATCTCGTACAACTCGCCATACAAATCGCCATACAAATCGCCGTGAAATCGCAGGTAGTTTACACTTGCGCGATAAATCGCCGCTAAATCGCCGCGACAAATCGCATCAAAAATCGCATGTGTAAACGGGCCTTTAAGGTCCCTAACGTTGAACGTTAACAGTTGTTAACTCACGCTTATACTGTCGCTACAAGATCCGGCTCTAATGTGAAGTTTACCTTTAAGTTCTAAGATTGAAATCGAAAGTCTCCTTACTGACTGCCACATATTTTGCGATGCTTGTTTTGAGAATTTGGTGGTACATCAAGATAGTTGATCCTATCCGAGCTGATGAATTTCTTTATTCACATCGTATTGAAATCGTAAGGAGAAATTAATTATAATAAATACAGTCGAAGCTCTCTGAGCAGACACTCTCCTAAGCGGACAGCTCTACTTACGGCCGCCTTGACAAAACCCCGCTTGAACTGTAGCTCATACAAAACTCTGTATTTACACATTCCCGTAAGCGGCCAGCTCCAGTTGCAGACACTTTTTCTGCTTCCCGAGGGTGTCCGCTTACAGGAGCTTCGACTGTATCGATCACTGTTGGGAACTAAAGAGTTATGCAAAACAAATTATATTGCCACACAAGACCGTCACACAAGGTTGTTATGAGAGTATTTCTTGACATCCCTGTCCTGTGGAATCTTTCTTGCATTTAATAAAACGTGAAATGTGTTCCTCCATGTACTTCAGAGGAATTTCTCCTTGGCGTAAGATTTGATAGTGAAACTCTTTCATTGAAAAGTCTTGTCCCAGTTCTCTTTCGGCCAGGTGCCTCAATTTGATGAACGTCTCTTGGCCTATCATGTAGCTCGTGACAGTCCCTGGAGAGCTTTGGTACCGCGTGATGTCCTTGGAGGCCAGGTCGCTTCTGTCCCAGGCGTACTCGTCATAAAGATCTATCGCTTCTTTCCGTGTCATTCCAAAATAGTTGACACCAGTGTCGAGAACAGAGCGTAAGGCAGCAAGAATCTGATAAAAAAAATGCAAGAAATAAACGCATTTTTAAAAGAATAGGAGCAGGAAGTTGGAGAACTCCATACCTCAAAAACCGCAACAGCATCCACGGCCAAAACTTAAAGAGCGAAAAGCCCCATTTTGCAAAACCGACGTCAGTCATCGTATATATTTGATCAGTTATTTAATAAATTAAATCAACAAATACACAGGCAGTTATAGAGCGTTTTCATGGCGGCCATATATTGGTGTTCCCAAAAAATAGGAAATATTTGCATAAGAAAATAACTTATTTCCCAAAGGAGAGAAATTTCATTGTTTGGCCCGGAACACCAATAATGGCAGCTGTGACGTCATGTGAAAACACAGCATCTCTATCAAAGCCGTGTTTTCACATGACGTCACAGCTGCCATTATTGGTGTTCCGGGCCAAACAATGAAATTTCTCTCCTTTGGGAAATAAGTTATTTTCTTATGCAAATATTTCCTATTTTTTGGAAATGGCCAGTGAAGATGACGCTACCGTTGCCACTCGACAAAGTTTTTGATCAATTTTTGACATCTTTTTGACAACTTTGATGGGTTCCGTTTCAGTGGCGCCACATTTAAACTTGATTTGAAACTAAAACCATTCAAATTTCACGACTCCGCCTCCAACACTCCTTGGATTTTGATTGGTCAAGTCAAATGGAACCCATCCGAAAGTCGTCAAAAAGTTGTCAAAAAGATGTCAAAAATTAATCAAAAACTTTGTCGAGTGGCAACGGTAGCGTCATCTTCACTGTAATCGTAACATGAGAAAAAGTTAAAAAAGGTCTTAATCAGTTAATCTTTCTCAGTATTATATATGATGACTGGGTATATCCCCCTAAATCTATAGCTCATTGTGCATCTCTCTCGTGGTGTAGGGTTGGTCAATCAAGTCATATGTAGTGGGGAGGTGCGATCTATGCTTTCAAAATTCCTGGCCGTTGTAGAGAGGTTTCAATAAGGGTAAAGTGTATGGATCGGCGCACGGTCGGGACGAAAAATCCTGGCCGTTATAAAGCGGTGGCCATTGTGGGGCGAAAAATCCTGACCGCTGTAGAGAGGTGGCCGTTGTAGAAAGGTTTCAATGAGAGCCAAAAGTGTATTGATCGATATACGGTCGGGACAAAAATTCCTGGCCATCGTAGACAGGTGGCCGCTGTTGGGAGGTTCCAATAAGAGCAAAGTGTGCGGATCGGTGCACGGTCGGGACGAAAAATCCTGGCTGCTGTAGAGAGGTGACTGGTCTTTAGCGGCGAGTGAACTGTAAATTGATTAAACGAAATGCAAGTAGCAATATGCCTTACCTGATATTTTAACATGCCATATTTCTGTAACAAAATGTCTTTGTCCAGTGTGTTGACATACGCATCTGTATCTCTCGCCATCAAAGGGTATTCCACATAGGTCGCCCATCCCTCCGTGAACGAGGGAAAGTAGTTTCCCTGCGAGATCCAAGCAATTGCATCGCCACAAGGATCTTCGAAATTCTCGGTGTAACCTTGGACCTGTAATTAAACGAAATTTTAGATATACCGTAAAATTCCGAAAATAAGCCCCTCCGTATATAAGCCCCTCCGTATATAAGCCCCTCCGTATATAAGCCCCTCCGTATATAAGCCCCTCCGAATATAAGCCCCCCAAATTCGAAACGCAAAAAAAGCCTCCAACAATAAGCCCCTCCGAATATAACCCCTCAAAAAAGTCCTTTGAAAAATATAAGCCATGGGGCTTATTTTCGGACTTTTAAGGTATACGGTACGATATAAAAGTATTACACCTTTTGGTTTCGGACAACAGAGTTCGTTGGAAACGTTTGGGGGAGGAGGGACAGGGGGTCTGAACTTCTCGCATCCCGTAACTCAAACTCCCAGTTCCTTCCCATTCCGTTGTGGTTCCGGCCTCTTTGAGTCCAACGTGCTCTGGGGGGTGGGGAGGGGGGGGGGGGGGCGGTATTCTTGGGTGGGTATGTGCCGCCCAGGTCTCCAAATTTGGACCCCGTTTTAGAAAGAATTTGCTTGGAAATGATACCCCGTTCTAGGGTTGTTCTAGAAATAGGCCAATTTTTAATACCCCGTTCTGGAAATTTAGTGTATTTCAATAGCCCGTTCTAGATCAGGAGTCCCAAAATCACGACTCCGTTTGGCGGCACATACCCGTACAGGTATTTTGGGGGAGTAGTCCCCCCGGAACTTGCTATAAGAACCATTAGGCCACCGCGTCTCCCTCTCTGAGTAATAAAGACCGACTGTCTAATTTAGTCTAATTTATTTTTATAATTTATTAGTTAAATTATTCCAGCTCTCACCTCCAGATGGTGGCCTGGTAACTGTTCATGGGATGTCGTGGTATATTCTGTGTATTTCGGTCCAAAGTTGTTCATAAAGAATGGCAACGTCTGATACGCTGACACCGGGCAGCCGAAATTGATGCCGTATCCATGGAAACATACCTCTGGGTTGTAATCCCCTTTCACGGAAATACCGCAAGATGGCGTCGTTTTCTTTGGCTTTGTTTCGTAGAAAAGAGGTTTGAGCTTTGGTTTTAGGAGCTTGGCAACCTGTATTAAGAAAATCGAACGTATGGAAAGAAATTATAGGGGAGCTCGATCGAGAGAATCACTGTCTTGCCCAAGAACACAACACAATGACCCAGGCCAGGGCTCGAACCCAGACCGCTCGATCCTATTAAACTATTAATAGATTTAAAAAAATATATCAGGGGTAATCCTTCTCTTAGATCATCCTCTCTTGCTCTAATATGTTGGACTCAAGCCTGTACACCATATTTTTAATTTATCGTGAGCAATATTTTTTTCTGCTTATTCATATTGAAACGACTTTCATTTCAATAGCAGTTATTACAGTTGAGCCCGCAGTCAAATATTCTTTTGTTTTTAAAAAGTATGCAAACGAGTTAGGCTCGATTTCCGCCGCTCTCTCGAGTCCGGTCTTCGTTCTGGCTCAATTTCCCCGAACAGCGGCTGGTAATCTGAGCCTACAAATGAGGCTAATGAACCAATACAATGCCAGATTGACCCTTTCGCCTCGTTTGCATGTCAAACGGCAAACAATACCAGATTGACCCTTTCGCCTCGTTTGCATGTCAAACGGCTGACATATGTAATAACTGCTATTAAATACAATAAGGATGAGTATTTCCGTCACTTTTATATGGGAGTGTCCCTGGGATACACCCCACTCCACCTCAGAATAATAAGCAGTTCTTATAGTTAGAGATAGGAACTAGCCGATTCTCACTCATTTGCGCGTGTGCTTTATTTCGCGAAAATGACCAAGCCAATTTCGCGAGAATTAATCGCGATTTCACGTAAAAAAAGGACACAATGGTACTAAATTTCGCGAAAGAACAGGCGCATAATTGAAACCTAGAAAAAGCTAATGTTGGAGAAAACTACAAGGAACCTGCAAATGGCAATTTTGAGGACTGTGCCAGAGATGACTTTTCAGGAATTGCAATAAAACTATTATTCAGAGGAAGAATGTGAAGATGAATAATCAGACAGAATTGAAACAATTCTTATCTTTTATACTACATAGACTTGTCCGAAAAAAGTACTCCTTGCGAGTCGCAGTGTCAATTTTCTTTGTGTAATTTGGTATTAAATTTTGCGTTTTCAATTTTCGCGCCATCTTTTTTTGTCAATCGCGAAAATTAGTACTCGCGAAAATAAGTGAGAATAAAAGTTAACTAACGTGTTTTGTAATGTTGATCCACTTTTTTAACGCTTTCCATCGTACAGGGCAGAAGACCCGCGCTCCTTTTGTGTCAGCGCACTTCATGAACGCCTCCTCCCCAGACTCATTGGCGGGGAAAGTGTCATCGTTGAAGAACATGTCACGTGATTTGAGAACTTGTTTGAACTTGACAACAGCGCTGTTGTCGTGGAGGCCAGTGTACTGTTGAGCAAGTTCCTTTACCTTTGATGAGGGAGAAAGGAAAGCTGAAAATCAGTACTGATAAAATGTAAAATGTGTAATGGTTGTTAAAATGCTAGCGTCGATAAATCAAAATTTCATGCCAGTCTAATGTCAGGAGCCCAAGACAAAGAATGTATACAAAAAATAAAATAAACGTAAGCGACACTTGAGCCAGGTTTATTGAAACTGGCGTAGCCTGCTCATATACTTCCATCTTAGTTCCCCATGCTCGCAACCTCCCCAGCTGTCCCCTTGCTCCGACTCTCTCTCGTCAACTCTCGTCGACTCTAGCGAACTCTCGTCATGCAACTCTCGTCAACTCTCGTCAACTCTCGTCAACTCTCGTCAACTCTCGTCAAACTCTCGTCAACTCTCGTCAACTCTCGTCAACTCTCGTCAACTCTCGTCGACTCTCGTCGACTCTCGTCAACTCTCGTCAACTCTCGTCAACTCTCGTCAACTCTCGTCAACTCTCGTCAACTCTCGTCAACTCTCGTCAACTCTCGTCAACTCTCGTCGACTCTCGTCGACTCTCGTCAACTCTCGTCAACTCTCGTCAACTCTCGTCAACTCTCGTCAACTCTCGTCAACTCTCGTCAACTCTCGTCGACTCTCGTCAACTCTCGTCAACTCTCGTCAACTCTCGTCAACTCTCGTCAACTCTCGTCAACTCTCGTCGACTCTTGTCGACTCTCGTCAACTCTCGTCAACTCTCGTCAACTCTCGTCGACTCTCGTCAACTCTCGTCAACTCTCGTCAACTCTCGTCAACTCTCGTCAACTCTTGTCGACTCTTGTCGACTCTCGTCGACTCTCGTCAACTCTCGTCAACTCTCGTCAACTCTCGTCAACTCTCGTCAACTCTTGTCGACTCTCGTCAAGTCTCGTCGACTCTCGTAAAACACTCGTTGACTTTCAACAACTTTAAATCCGAGCTTGAATGACTGTAGAATTAAAAACTTCTTTCATTCGGAAGTTCTAATTGCAAAGACTTGTATACATTTTTACCTGGCCAAGTAAAGCTTTGAGTTTTTTGTAACCCATTGATCGCAACTCCTCTGGAGTAATAGAGCTACTCGTGAAGAAAGGCAAAAGCATCTTGTACGAGTTGGTACCATTGATGACGTCACCATTCGGTAGTCTTCCAGTAGTTGGCTTGGAAGGATCACGGGATCCATCCGCGTATACAGATCGTAAGGGTAATTTCGCCATCCCAGTAGCTCCACTGTAACAATATCGAATATGTTTCTGTTTCAAGATATCTGCAGAAGATAAGAGTGACGGTATCAATGAGAAGACAACAAAACAAAAACATACGCGCGCGCGTACTAGTTGATATTCATCAGCTCAAACCGATCAACCTCGTTTCCAGGGTCTACTCTGCTTTCAAGATGGCGGCTGGGCGCGGAGAAGACCCTGGTACACGCTTGCAAAATACTCCACGAATCGTGGAGTATTTTATCACGTGATACACTATCAAAACTCGTCTTCGCTACACTTTTAGGTTCAAATATGATATTTGATCCCAGAACCGTTGGTCAAGTGTAGAGAAAACGAGTTTCGATCGTGTGTCACGTGATAAATACTCCACGATTCATGGAGTATTTCGCCAGCGTGTCCCAGGGTCTTCTCCGCGCCCAGCCACCATCTTTAAAGCGGAGTAGACCCTGGGAACGAGGTTGTCATCAGCTATTACTCTTCAACGTTTTGAACACTGAACGATAAAACCACGATTACAAACCAAATGAGAGATGCCGGATCTGTGGCCAAGATCTGGATCAGCAAGGGAACTTGAACAAAGACCAATAAAACAGCAGACTGATCCTTACGGCAGAGAAAATATTTACTAAATATACTATTTTTTTTTATTCATCTTGCCTCGGTATTTTCCTCTGCCGTCAGGATCAAGTCTTCTGTTTTATTTGTCATTACTCTTCAGTCATTCATTCTAAGTGATTTTTTTTAAGTCAGGCAGCATTTTGCAAGGCTACAGGCGAGCAAAACTGAATACAACTACCGCACAAAAAGCTCTATTAAGCCCCCGGGAGGCTTATTTAATTTCAGGCCTCAAGAAGGGGGCTTATTAGAGAAGGGGGCTTAAAAGGGAGGGAGGGGGGGGGGGGGGGGGGGGAGAAAATTCACATTAAATTTTCAAACTTTACTATTACACCACTAACTAAAACAAAGCAAGAATTGGGTTCTGTATCACCGTCGTACAAATGCAATGTCATTTAATTACCCTACCTCAACAATAGTTCTGGAAATTAAGGCCCCTGTTTCAATACAAATTGACTGAAACAACAGAAAATATTGCTGAAGAGTCATTTACATCAGCCTGACGGAAAGGGGAGGGGGGGGGGGGGCCTTATAGAGAGGGGGCTAAATAGAGCTTTTACCGTAATGCCGGAGTAACTAATCATTGACCGCGACAATGATTAGATGGAAAATCGTTCAATAAAATATTTATTATACAGCGAAATAGCCAAATATCAGCATAAATCTCAAAATTAGAACTACACTCGTAGCCATTTTTATCGATTTGCGATCTAACTCTCGTTCGCTGGATTTGAAACTTTATCAAATGACTCGTTCAGTTCGCGTATAATGCCGAGTATTAATCTACGTCTACGTACCTTATGAGTCTAGTCAGCGGTTCACCCAGGTAAACCAACAAAAATCGTTTGAGTGACGTGTGCACGCTCTCTCCTCGTGTCTTGTACCACGTGGTGTTCATTTCGGGAGTAATTTTAGCGGTGAAACTTTCCGCTAGAATAGTTGATGTAACCGCCTCGTTAAAAATACCTGGAAAAAAAATCATCGGTGATCAAGCGAAATTCCGGGATTTCCTCAGAGATAACAGCAACACACGAATATTACAGTGAAGAGCGCCCTTCCGTTCCCACTCGACAAAGTTTTTGATTAATTTTGACATTTTTTTGACAACTTTCTGATTGCTTAATTGCTGGCCAATCAATGGAGAGGCGAAGTTGTCAAGCTCCATGTTCACTTTCTGACAATTGACATCTCTGCCTTTTCATTGTTCTTGCAATTTGATTTGCTAGTTTAAATGGAAGCCATCAGAAAGTTGTCAAAAAGATGTCATCAAGTTGTTCAAAAATTAATCAAAAACTTTGTCGAGTGGCAACGGTAGTAATTCTTCACTGTAATTCACAAATCACCAGTAGCATTAACTAGAACAATTTCTTACTCACGAACAACTCGTATCTCCTCTCTAGTATGTGTTATCAAATGTTAAGTTGGTCAAGGTAAGGGTGGATAAATTAACGTTGGTGAGCGAGTACAAGTGAGCAAATAAACGAGTCAGCCGAGTTAGCAAGCGAGTCAGTAAATGAGTGAGTTATCGAGCAAATAACTGAGGTAATTATTGAGCAAGCGAGTGCGTGAGTTAATTAGATGAGTCAGTCAGTAAGCGAGCGAGCGAAGGGAGCGAACGAGCGAACGAGGGAAAGAACGAGTAACGGTGAGAGTGAGTATCAGTGAGTGAGTGGTCGAGCACGCGAGTTATATCGAGCGAGTAAGTGAGTGACTGTTGTATATAGCAGCTTTCATCTGCTCTTGGGGAACAGTGCAATAGCCTCACCTGTTTCATTGTGAACAGCTATTTCATAATAATTTATCTTGATCGCGTGAATCCCCGCTTTACACGACTCCTCCGAGCGGACCATGCCTGTGGCGACGCCCAGCCTCAGATTCTCAATGTACCGTGAAATGGTTTCATTATGTTTCTTAAACAGTTCTTCAATCTGATCTAGTCCCTTCAGATCATCAGGCTTGAAGTAGACGACAACACGCCCTAAGTTCGCTAGCACGTTGCAAATTGGCTGCCAGCAGTATAAATTCGGTTCAAACATCCAGTCACCCACATAGTAATCCCGCTGGTAAGGTCCCCAGTCAAACGAATGCTTTAGTAGTTGTTGCATCACGTACATCGCCTTGTTTTCGCGTAATTTCATTCGCGATCCATTCGCCTTTCCGATGATCTCCTCCAGCCTGTCGTGCAGTCTTCGGACTTCATCGTGTAGTTCTTGATGGCGCTCGGGTGAGGATCGTAAGGCCGATAATGTTTCCGAATATCCTCCGGGGTCACCCCCGGTTTTTGACCCAAAATTCTCGGGTATTAATTCGAAATATTTTCGGAGTAGTTCGTCAAGGAACGAGTCTAACCCGACGCGTTTCGCCTCGTCGGAAAAGCTACAGCCAGCGTAAAGACCATTTGTCTTCGGATCGTCCGAATTTCCTCGCGTGAGTAGAATTACAAGAACAATAACCAGCGCTAACAAGAGAAGTATGGGAAGAGCAGCAAGCACAATTTTAACGATGCGATAATCAGGTCTTGAGCGACGCTTGTCGTTCCCTGATTTGTGCGGCAAAAACACCACCGTGGAGACTGGGAGCCGGGCATTCCATTCTCTGAGGAAGATGATGATTTGGACATGTGTGACGTCATCTGAAGAGAGAAAATAGAAAACGCATCATGACTGACTTATGTGCTAATGCATATGGTTAGCGTGTTGGAATCCGAATCGCGAGCGGTCCGGGTTCGAGCCCTGGGCGGGGTCACTGTGTTGTGTTCTTGGCAAGACACTTTTAGTTAAAACTGTGTCATAGTGCCTCGCTCCACCCAGGAGTATAAAATGGGTACTATGCGGCGAACTGTTAGGGAAACCTAACAAAATTCTGCGGGTAACCTGGCGTTGGGACTAGCATCCCATCCAGGGGGTGTAGCAATACTCTTAGTCGGTTTAGTGCTACGGAAACTGAGATGAGTTCCGGCAGTGTGGGCCAGTTTGGCCCCGAACGGCTAAACCATTCTGACTTGCTGACTTGCCTAGTTTCTAGTCTTCCATGACATGCGCGATCAATTGACGGATTCTACACTTGACCACATGAGCAAAATTCAAAATGGATTTTACCACAAGAGCGATAATATCTGGCAAGAGATTAGTGGGAAACATGCCGGGAACACGGACACGAAGAATGTAACAGTCATCTTGATAACGAGGCCACAGCCAAGCCATTACTATCGAATACACACGCATCTTCCTGTCATCTCCCGCGCGTTCTCGCGTGTACTCTCGCGTGGGACACCCGCAGTGCGCACGGCGAGCGATGACAGGCGGGGATCGCAAAAAAACGCCCAGAAACAGAAACTCTGTTAACAGAAGATTCTTTCAGTATTCAAGAATACGAAACATGACCTGATATTTTTCCCGTTTGATGAAAAAAATAATTGCCTATTCCATTTTTATTTTACAGTATGTGTCTTGGAAACTTGTTTTCATTGCTGAAGACAATCCTTACATCACTTATTATTCCTTTTTTAACCAGATAACAAACAATGCGAGCTTGGCAATCACTGTGAATGCAGATGTCGGATGTTTTTGTTTTTTTGCAGTCAAAGTAAGTATGCATTTTCGCTGGAATATTTATCACATTCAAAGTTTACCCCAATGAATTGCAGTTATATTAAAAAAAATTAACTTACTGAGATTTTCGACGTCTTTTAAAAGGAGTTTTTCCTGCTTAAAAAGTATGCTTGTCAGAAAGGCCAAAAAACCGTGTTCCAAAACTCTGGTCTATATCTTGAAAAAAAAAAAAATTCTGAGCCCTTATGAATAATTAAGTTAACTGTTTCCGTTAGTCTAGGTTTTTGATTTATCAACTTATTTCTTTCTTCCCTGAGGTTCCTTTAGCTGATGGAAATGCTCTTTATTAAGAGGCACCCGCAAAGTTTGTAAAATGAAAAAAAAATGGACTCTTATGACGCAAATGAAAAGCCAAAAGAACCGCTCGATACAATGCAGATTTTTATCGTCAGAAATTAAGTTGCCAGTTCCGTTGATATCTCACCGATCAGCTTAGTTAACTCGATGTGATCTGATACTTTTAAACAAAGTTCTCCAAATGCACTTTACAAAGGACATATTTGCATTTTTGCCAGCAATTATATTAATACCATGAAGTGGAATTCAAGCCAGCACCCTTATAAACCCATTTAAGTGCGGCGGACTCGCATACTTTGCATGCATTTGAATGGCTTCAGCGCGTGCACATGCATCACCTTCATTGGTTTATTTTTATGGCATCTGTTGACATTCTGAACCGGAGTAGTAAAATACTGCCATTTGTAGCCCGTTACACACCTTCGTTTAAATCAAGTCGAGAGCATATATCGATTCGTCCGGTCAAGGGCAGAATTTGGAGAGTTTTTCACTTAAGAACGCATTAAAATTCCGCCTGTCAAATGCCTTTGGAATTCGTTTAAAGTCAGATAACATGACTCACTAAAATGTCAGTTTTAAAAATACTCGTCGATCAGGCTTGGCCAAAGCGGAAGACAAAGCTCGTAATAGGAACACGGTGTTTGAGAAACAAGAAACCAGCAAAGTCTTCTGTTTATAGTTAGAAGTTTGCTAGCAGTAAAACAAATTACTATACAGCTCATCCGATAGTTTAATAAGTAAAAACAACAAAAGTCTTAGCTTACCTCCGCTTTCCCTCCTAGTTGCAGCCTAACTACTGACGAATGCGAAGAGATCAAACTTATAAAGTCCTAAAACGTCCGTTTTAGTGGACAACAGCAATGTTGCTATCTGATACCTGAGTACCCCTTGAGAGAAAACTTCGCTTTAGGCCAAGTTTCTAGAGAATCTGTCACTGCTATTGTATGTGTTACATCGAGCACATCTCTGTGGCTTTCAATGTGGGCCTGTTTACTCAGTGAGCTAGCTGGCTGGCTCTGATTTCCATGGGTGATATTATTGATTTAAACAAAGTTAACACCAAATTATTATGCTAATTGTCCTCTGTGTGCCGAGCCGAATTATCATACAGTAATTACGTACTGTAGCTGTGAAAAATCGAAGTGTTTCGCACTTCTCGGCTTTATATCATCGCATTTATTGTTTTATGAAACGATAAGCTACTCGTTGGCTTCGTGAACACACGATCGATTTCACACCGATTTACTTTGGAATTGAGCGAAAAAAATGCTCGTCATTTGAGAAAGTTCCTTGATTTACAAGAAGTTACTTTGCCTTATTTACAGATAACGAAAAAATGGGACTGACCTCATCGCTGTTTTATCGAATAATATTGATTTTTTTTCTGGAATCTTTACGAATTTTTTGGGTAAATTCTGCTCGAAACCTTCTATTACACTGTAAAATGAGATCAGAATCGTGTTTATTTTGCTTTCAAATTAAACTGAACGCACATTTCGCTAATATGTTAAATATATGCAATTTTTTTTAAGTCCTCGGGCATATTTTTGGTTGATTCAATTAAACACAGAAAAATAAAATGATGTGCGAATCAAGTGTACAAGTGAGAAAAAAAAAATATATTCAATTAGACATCGGTTGGGAAAAATTATAATGGAGTCATTAAGTTTCGTTTACAGTACCATTTTTGTCACGAAAATTTTTGGCGATTTGCGAAGTTGTATACATATATTTCAATCCATTTCTCATTCGAATCACCTGATATCTGAGTTATTTTACGATCATCCAGCCGGCTGTTTCGCCTGCCGATTTCATTCAGCGGTTGAATTATTGCTTAGATGTCAAATGGTGATTACAGGCAAGTCGACATCGCCGTCACAGCAGGCAGGCTGTTTTTTCAAACAATTTTCTAACAATACCTACCGTGTGTCCATGGTAAACTGTGGAAATCCGAGGACGATCTTGCGGACGTTTTTCAGATGAAAATACATTGTAGCCAATATAGAAAATATGTTCCTAAAAGAACAACACTTTGTCATCCTGAGGCCAGAGCTTTTATCGTTGTACTTTTACGCCGTGACTCTTATCATATTTTGAGATCCACTCGGAACGTTCGGGAGATCAGGCTTATGACGTCACGGCACGGCAGATTTTCATCTTGAAAACATCAGTGTTGTCTTATCGGCTGCAAATCCCAAAATTAACTTTCAAATGAGGCCTTTACTTGTCAGAGCACCCTGTTAAAATTCAATTTGAACGCTTTTTATCGTAACAATTGTAATACGACTTCCGTTCAATCCTTATGGCAGCGAGACAGCTGTTTGCAGAGAGCGAAAAAATGGAAATTTATATACTGAATGATCTTTTTTAAAAGTTTGAAATGTATACGCATTCTGATTAAAACAAAATAAATAATGAATTAAGAAATGGGGGATTTTTCTCTTATCGCGGCCTCGCTGTACCCTGGGTGCCAGAGGCTTTTCTTTCGCGTTTTCCGGTTCCGGTGTTCTCCGGCTAGCGGGTTCGCCGCTCGTGGCGTCGGCCGACGGTCAGTACAGTACCGTCAGTCCTCCGGCTGATCCCGACGTGACGCGAGCGAGAAAAACAAACCTCTGGTACCCAGGGTAGCCTCGCTTGCATAAATAAGGGAACTGATAAATTTTTGAGACTTTTTCGCCATCGCCCCCTCTCTCGTGAAAGTGGGTCGGTTGGTCGGTAAAAAAAAAAAAAGCCGAGAAACGAAATATTGACTAATTAATACATAAATAATTCCAAGCGAGCCTTGATTATATCTTCCCCGTGACCACCATTTTGAAACGAGCCGTCGAAGACGTCAATGAAATATAGTTTTTTTTTTAACTTTTTGAAAAAATTGGGTCGGTCGGGCGATGGGAAACAAAACATTTATGATGGGGATGGCCTTAATGAAGGATGTCCGCCTAATACAGTAACCGATACAGGTTTGACGGATATCGGAGATTAGATATATATGTAGTAGGGTCCTGAATTCTGTCCTTTAACCAGAATCCTTTGCTTCTAATCAGTACAATGATCCGGTATCGATCCGGTATCGATCCGGTAAGTGCATGTACATGAAGCGGATTTCTGCTAAAATTGATTTTTCTATCAGCTGTTACAGGATGCAAAGCTATTATTTTTTCTTCAGGCTCGACCAAAAAACCTTGCCATAGACCAACAACATCGAAGGAACTCTACTTGACCCAATCAACAACATGACAAGGGAGATACTTAAAAGATAATAAACCATAACTTCACTTCTCACGGAGAGTTAACCCAAGGTCGAGAAGAACCGACCGGTTATAATTAGCACAATCCACGACAACCGTTCAGGGTGACAATTTACTTATGGAGGTTTCACTGTACTGAGTAAATTAACCATTAATTGTACGAGTATAATTTGAAATAACATTTGAAATATCTAAAAAATCGAGATACTTACATGCGATTCCACTTTGTGACTAATATATCCACTTTGAATGCTCACAGATGCAACTGAAAAACTGAACAACGAGAACCTGGAAGGCGGATTGTTTTATACTGAATATAATAGCCTTTTACGGAAATACAATCATATGCTCTCCCGATTAAAGTTAGTTAGCCTGCGAGCGCAGGTCCTACGTATTTCCGGCTCGAGTTTCCCCATCTGCGCTCGCAGGCTATTTTTGATAGTGGGCGTTACCGATAATTTTTCCCATCACCGCACTGCTAACGACATGCATGCAATTAAAAACATGTTTTCAAAACGAGGCTCAATCGGTTAGGGCAGGGAAGCTTGAACCTTATGGCCTTAACATCCGTCGGAAGAAACATACTGGATATTTAGTTTCCTCACACTATTTTATTTCATCTTATATTATTTTTCTACTGTCAATCATAATGTTATCTGTCTTTCCGTTATTGTGCAAAAACTGTGACTCTCTATAACACGGATACCAACAGGAGGCTCCTGATACCAATGTCAACTTAATAAAACTGTCTTCATTGTACCTTGAAGAAGGCTGGTTTTACCAGCCAAAATATAGTATTCAGTAAACTCAAACTGATCTACCTTGTCGGCCTAGCCTGAGATCAGGCTCCTTAGCCGGAATAGCGCGCTATTCTCCGCTATAAGGCACTAGTCTCAGGCGACATTGTACCGGTCGATCTCTGTTTCTAAGGTGATAATAAACAACTCGCCTCAGACGGATAACCGGCCGTCTCAGACGAGTTTTCCGTCTCTAGTGTGAAAACGGCCATTGGGGAGACGAATTTCGGACGACGACGAACCTGACGAACTTTAACTGACAATTTGGCTTAACTCAGTCTACGCGGGATGTAAAGTAGGGGCACCCAACGACGGTTTTCTCCCAAATGCTTTAAAACACTTTTTTAGGCTGTCTGGTGTGCTTTTAAAGATCTTTAAAATATAGACTGAAAGATGCGCGCGCTCTGATTGGTTAAAAACCATGTTTTATCAGAGTATAAAACATAGAAAAGCGTGTTTTATCGTTTCAACCATGTATTATAAAAATTATTGTCATAAAAACACTCCGGGAATTTGAGAACACTTGAGAAATTTAGAAAACGCTCGCCTGCGGCTCGTGTTTTCTAAATTTATCTCGTGTTCTCAAATTCCGGAGTGTTTTATGACAGTATAATACATGGTTTTGGCTTCTTATTTGTTAAATAAATGAATTCTAAGCTGCGCTTTAAAATTTATATCTGTTCGGTCATTCTAGGGGAACTTTAGACTTTTTTAGTCATTTCCCGAAAACCTCAGCTCTTCCTTGCTGATTTTTCCTTTCCGAAAATCCTAGCTGACCTTTTTTGTACCCAAAACGAAATTCTTATCTCTCCGAAAATAATAGGCATTATTTTCCCATATTAAGAAAGTTCGAGATGATATTTCCCTAAAGAAAACTCCAAACTTTAATCCGAATATCTGAGGCGATTATAGGCCTTCCGAACAGATATTTCACTGAAACGAAAATTTAAATAGTCTGCAACTGAGCAGAAAATACAAAGATACTTATTTGAAGGGTATATTCAAGAACTGATTTCAGGAGCATATGGGTGATATACTCCTGCTGATGTACATTGTATGAGAAAACCACAAATAATGAATTACTCGAGAAGAGAAAGACAGAAAGAGAAACTTCTGGGACCGTGATGATGTCAAATGTACATCGAAGTGCCTTACCCGACCCCTGACAGCACAACAATTTTCAACATTAGCAGGAGAGGCTACTTAGCCCTTAGAAACGCGCGCTTGTGTTCCAAGATGGCGACTTGTCAACACACAAAACTCAGCTGAAACTCAGCTGTGATAACGTTATAAGGGCTCGATTTTTTTCTAATATGGAACGATCTGGGTCAGGGAAAAGTGAAGCAGACTTGAAGAATTCTTTTGCTGGTGGAAATGCGAGAAATGTGCTACAATCTGCTGGAACAACTGCCAGCGGTAGGTTCGCATAATTTTCGTAATTTTATGAAGCCGAGCTCGAATATTTATAAAATGACCTTAGCTTCTCTGATCAGCTATTTTTGCCTGTTTCTAGCGTAGGAAGGTTTTGGTACCTGTGTACTTTATAAGTCAATTTTATATAGGCAGTAGTAACAAAAATAATTAAATTTAGGGGTTTAGCTTTTACAAGCTAAGTGGAAATATGACTTGCCTTATCAACTGTGAACGCGTTTATCAGCTGTCTCTAACTACCTTGATGTCGATCGTTCACTTTATTTTCTTATTTTCACTTGCACCCTTCTTAACAATTTTAGCATAATTTATTATTTTAGAGAGCACCGCACATTCGCAGAGATAGGAAATAAATATATGTTGTACGTTAATTTGATGAAGGAAATATGTAGTGTATATCTTAGACAACCCAATATAAATATACAAGCTAATCATACCCAATTGAACTCAATTAAACTTCATCCATGGATTGAGTTTGATTGAGTTAAGTAAAATATAATAATAATTAATTTAGCATGTCATGCTAAGTTTACATGATTATTGGACATAATCAAATTTTTTACTCTGATTATTGAACTAATTGAATTAAGTACATTGTACATGTATGCCTACAAATAAATCGGGAGAGAGAGAGAGAGATCAGTCGGAGGAGAAGATGTACATGTACAAATGCTAAATCAATCAGAAGCTGCGAATTGCAAAGCTGCGAATGACTATTTTTATTATAAATTAATACTATTCCCCTTTCTTGATCCATGCAATATTTAGACCACAAGCAGATCAGTCCTGTATTGGTAGCATTTGAACAAGAACTTTCCAGATTTATTAAATACATAAAGAAGAAATCAGAGCCTGGGTTGAAGATCAAGAAAAATGATGAAGAACCTCTTGCTAGAGGGTAGGTTTATAAACACTGTAAAAACATTATTACTTCTATCATAGAATCCTGTGGGAGATGCAACAGGGGCACCCAACGGATCGTTTCGGTGGAATATCTGTTCGGAAGGCCTATAATCGCCTCAGATATTCGGTTAGGGAAATGTCATCTCAAACTTTCGTAATATGGGAAAATTAATGCCTTTTGTTTTTGGAGAGATAAAAATGTCGTTTTGGGTACAAAAAAATGTCAGCTAGGATTTTCGGAAAGGCAAATTCAGCTCGTAAATTCGGGTAATAAGAGTTCAATCCCTAAATTTTCTGATGTTTGAAAGTTCAGCTAACGTATCCGAAAAGAAACATTTTTCTTAGCGATTAAAAATAAGCCATTAAACTGCACAAAAAGCACAATTATAACGTAAAAACAACATTCCGACACCTACAAGAAAATTTTGTTGTTGGGTGCCCCTGATGCAATGGCCTAATGGTTAATGCATGGACTCCAAATCGAGTGGCCTGGGTTCAAGTGCAGGCCAGGGTCATTGTGCTGTGTTCTTGGGCAGGACACTACACTTCACTTCACTTCAAAATATTATGCAATGCTGCAAAATGTTTCCTATTTCTCCCGGTTCCCACCACCTTGAGATTCCAGCTTCCTACCCTCTCTTCCCCTGCCTCCTGTAGACTTCACACCCCCTTTACTCTTGGGTTCCCATACCGTCTCCCACTAACTAATGACCCCCTGAAAGTATTGACAAGTTGACGTCATCTTCTAGTAATTCTCGTATAAAGTACCAAACCCCTAAAAATAGCAACCATCTGAAAGTTAGCAGCCTTCCTCCCCATTGAAAAAAGTGGAAACCATGCTTAAATAATTATGTGACTATACATGTACATGTATGCTGCAGAGATTGTGAGCCCTTCACAACTAATGAAATGGTAATAAAAGTATATTGCTCTATACCAGTAGCCCAGGGTGTGTAGGGGGTGTCCCATATATATCCTATATGGGGATGTGCCACTCAATATGGTACGGGTTTTCAACCTACATTCATTCAACAGGGTATGGGTTTTAGACTCGACGCTGTCATTGACATGGTACATGTACATGGATACCTTTCAGTTACTGGGAAATGTTTTCCCCAACATTTTCTGCAGACCTGGCTACCATCTTCAGGACCTAGCTTGCATCCAACAAAAAACAATATCAATGTTGACAACAGATCACTGTCAGGAATCAAAATGCTCAAATAAAACACGCCTACCCTGTAAATAGCTTTTAAACTCATGTCATAAACAGGGTAGGGGAAGATTAGTGCAACATTTTTTTTCATAACAAGGTCAGGCTTTGACAGCCTGGGTGGTACACCCCTACTCAAACTTGGGTTGAGTATCCCCCCCCCCTCCCTGGGACCAATAGTTATTTTATCAATAAAACAGTTTTTGTTTCTTGTCAGTGATATTTATTAATTTGGTTATTTATTGTTATTTTTATCAAAGGTCAAACACTTTGTTCTCTATGTGGAACATGTATGAAACTCGTCTCCCACAATCCTATTATCAAGAGAAAGCTGTTGAACACTGGGGACTTCCTGTTTTCTGTCAAGGTATTACATTTAGTAGTACAGTGTACACTGTAATTCTTGCTTCATATACATGTATTGTTTTTCTTTATATACCAAAATTAATAGAAAACATTTTTCATGTTTCCATAGAGTTATGGTAACAAGGGTGAAGTTTGGGAAACGAGAAATGCTGTGGAAACATGGGCCACAGGCGAGTGTTTCTACAGCAATTTCGAGTTCTCCCAAACTTTCACGAGTGAACTCTATGGAAACACAGGGAATACAATTTTCTATCAATCAGAGTGTGCATATTATTAGCCAATCAGAGTGTGCATAGTATCTTATTTATTTCATAAAATAATTTTTAAAACATCATTTTTGTCACTTTGATAAATTACAGTATATCACCAGCCCAAAATCCCATACAAGCATATAAATGTATGATTATTTGTCCAATCTAATGTGTGTTATAATTAAAATGTAAATTATAGGTTGACTAATTCATGCTTGTCCAATTTGGAAATTCAATTCAAAAAATTCCTTGACTACTAAATTGACGAATTCAATTTGTGCAAACAAATTTACCAACAAATGTACACAAATTTCAATTTTACCATGTTGTAAAATGTACATTCCAAATAAACACCACTTCTCGCATATTAAAGGCCTGGGGCATTTTATTTCTTTTTCAGGGTTCTATAAATTATATATTAAGTTTTAAAGGCAATATTAAACTGTGTCAATGAAAAATTGCAGCGGGTCAATTAAAGAATAATGGACCTCACAAAAATTGTGACGTTTTCTATATTAATTTGTCAGGTCAGGTAGCTGACCTTGTCGGGTTTTTGACCTGAGACAACTCTCTTATCTGGAACACACCATTAGCTGGGACAATTTCATGAGGGCGTTAAATTAATTAACGTCAGTCAGTAGAGTCAGTACACATATTTAATAACTACTGTAAACAGTACTTTTTCATTCAATTATTGATTGTAATATTATTTGGTTATTTGATATTTATTGAGTAAATTTTTTTCTCAACCTGAAGGAATACAAACTTGCACAGTTCCACTGCTACGGCAGATATCTGACAAAACATGTGCAGAGGAGACTCACACTGGGAGAAGGCTGCAGAATTGGATGCAGAATCTTTTTACAAGATACATTTGCCAAATGGTCTTGATAATCTGGCTTCTGCTACAATGGTGGTAGGTGTAATAAAGTAAAATGGTACTGCATAACTGCATGTGGTTTTTTCAATATTTTCTCAAATGAATGCCAGGTTCTAGAAAACACCATGTCTAGGAAACTATTACAATTGTACAGTACTTGTACATGTAGACATGGCGGACTACATATGTTTAGCGCGTTGGACACTGGATCGAGCGGTGCGGCTTTGAATGCTGGCCAGGGTAATTATGTTGTGGTCTTGGGCAAGATACAGTTGTACTTAAATTTGACATCTCACAGTTCCTCTCCACCCAGGAGTACATGTACAGTTACATGTATTTAAATTATTAACACAACAAAAAACACAACCATTGATTGATGAGCAGAGTTCACAAATTGAAAGGTGCAGTTTAAAGATTGTTTGTTTTATGTAACTTGTTACAGTTGAGGTCAGCTCTTGGTGAAGCCATTTGTTCTTATCATGTGAACAGTGCTGAAGATCCTAAATTACAGGCAAGTCAAAAACTAAGTTGTAGACAGTCTTATGCATCAGCTGGTATGGATAATTCATTTACTACTAGACAGTTCTCATACACTCAAGGCACACATCATATGCATTGCATGCCTGTTATTATTATAATAATACACTTGAAAAAATTACTCCATTCTGATTGGCTAAGAGCAGTGCAGTTCAAGTGTAACGCCAGTGTAAAAGTGTTAACACCTGTGAGTGCAAATAAGGCCCAGTTCAGACGCCGTACTTCACATGAGCCGAATCGAATTCGATGAATTAAGTTCATGTGTAGTACGGCGTCTGAATCAATTCGGAACGGCTGATTGAATTCGGATCGGCTCAGCCATTCTTCCCGCCTGGCTCAGCCGTTCTTCCCGCCTGGCTCAGCCGGGAATAACGGCTGTGGACCGGCTTTGATTCAGACGCCGAACTTCATATGAGCCGAAACAAATGCATTAATTATTATAATGTATTTTTCAATATAACAGCAATTTTTTCCTATCAAATTAAGTTCGGCTGAATTAAGCTCGGCGTCTGAATCAATTCAGTCGATCTGAATTAATTTGGGTCGGCCTAAATTCCAATTCGAAATCGGCTCATGTAAAGTACGGCGTCTGAACTGGGCCTTACAAACAAAGATTTCCAAAGTCAGTATGAAGAACCACGAAGACCTCTATGTGCCTGCCGATGGTTTATACAAGGTATATGCGAAGAAGTTCATCTGAAGCCTTCCGAAGGCTTCTGAAGATCACCCAATGACTTCCGAAGATCGCCAAAGATTGTCTGAAGATTTCCGAACTTCTTCCGAAGTTTACTGAACGATTTTCCGAAGGATGTGCCGAAGATTTCCGAAGATCACCTGAAGACTTCCAAAGATTTCCCAACTGTATCGGAAGGTTTAATTTGCGAATACTTTTCGGAAATTTTACGAAGGGCTAAGGCCTCCTCTGTCTAAATATAAATCATAATCGTAATTACACGCATAAATCCTAGTGTCTGTAGGTATGACACATAATTGCATGCATAAATCCTAGTGTCTGTACATGTAGCTATGATGCGTCAATTCGATGCCAGCGTGAATTAGCTGTATGCTCTCAGTGATTGAGAATAGAGATACATGTATTGAACAAAATGTATTTAATAATAAAATTTATATCTACATCTTTGTATAACCCATGGCATCTACATGTAGCTACAATGTATGATCTTTTTTTATTTCCAAATCAGAATCCTGATGTGGTATCTCATTGTGTGGCTGCTTTAAAAGTTCTACGCTTGACGACTCAAACCTCACTCCACAAAGAGGAATTGTGCTGGCTGGTCTTCAATGGTACTGTAATGTGCCATTATTATTCTTATTTTTAATTATGATATCATGACTGGTGTAATTGTAAAAATATTATTGGGAATTATACATTTCCCTCACACACACCTTTTGAAATAGCTTCATCAGAACACTGACCGTATTAAATTTGGCCATCTCCTCTGCAGGGGACCTCAGTATGCCTTGATCCACCCCTCCACATAAAATTATGAGCATCTAGCTGTCATCCCTGCATGCAAGTGTACATGTATGTTGCAGTTAAATTTTAATTTCAGGTTAAATTTTTTTAAACTAGTTTATAACTTTTTATATGCTAGTTTGAAATTTTTAACACACACAGTCACATTTTTAATTTTTTAATGTAGGTTGAATTTTTTTAGCCTAAGCTATAATTTTTAAACAAGGTTCCAAAGGATTCAACAAATCATTTGAATCTTCATGTAGCTCTTAGGTCAATAATTACGATTTCAACTTAGGATAAAATTGTTTTCTTTCAGGCACTGTGCATATTTACTCCATCTGCAGACATTTGATGGCTTGCGGACACAGTAGTAAGGTTAGAATCAGCAACCATGCATTAACATAATATTTTATGATCATTGCCCATCTCTTGTGAGTAGAACTTTTAGTTGCCAATTGCATGGTCGCACGCCTTACTCAGATATTTCGTCCGTTTCATAATTATACGCAAATCCGACCGAGTTGGGAACTATTGCTCCAAAATGGCATATAAACAGGCATCCTAGTTATAAAACTCCCTGGAGAAGCCTACGATAGTTTATACAGATGAAACACATAGAAGTAATAATCGCAAGTGCCACATGCTCACTAGATTAGCTTTCAAAAAAAGGTTAAAAAATCTTTTTAAACATGTGTAAGAATAGACTTTAACAAACGTTAAAAAATGTATTGTATTAAGCTTTTGCGGTGTAAGTAACACTGACATACATTCAAACTACATGTAGTTATATGTCCTAATTAAGCTCCCACGAGTCTCCTGTTAGTGTAGCTCAGTGGTAGAGCGTCCGACCGGTGTGTGGATGGTCATACTGTAGGTTCAACTGTTGTCAGTGGCAATTTTTTTCCGAGTAGCTTGTGTCACTGTCTGAATAATATCTTTCTCATACCCTACCGATTCTATTTTATTTATTACAATATTATTCATGGCACGATGAAAATACATGTACAGTATGTACAGTCTCTCTTACCATCAACCTGTCTACGTGAAATATTCTTTTCTGTTTATACTTCATTTAGGCTTTGGAGTTCCTTCTGTGGGCATGCATGTGCTTAGAATCCTCCATCCCTCTCCTCACGCGTCAAATACCTAACATGGCGTAGCACATTATACACTGCTGTATGCCAGTGTTACTTTGACCTCAAAGTGCCAATGCATGCCGAGTCATTTGCCAAGAGAGGGCTGACGAAAGTGAACGAGCTGAGCGACATTGAGAAGATGAGCACATCAGAGGCGACCCAGAGACTGATGCAGCATTTCGCCAGGCCAAGACAAAGATGCAGGTCATGATATTCAAACGAGTGGTGTTTGAGACTCGGAAGAGACCTAAGGGTCTGCTGAGACCGAAAACCAAACCCAACCTCAAGGATTTTGCTCATGTGAGTAGTGCAGCTAACTTCTCGTTATCGTTTACAAGGCTTTCACAGTCTTGAAAAGTCACTGAATTTAAAAGAGTCTCCGAAAAGTGGTTGGTGCAAGTTTATTGTAGGATACATTGATGTACAAAGGGCTTGAATAACTTCTTAGGTTACTCTTGTTGCTCTAGTCGTCCACAAAATCCTTGCCAATTACAAGGAGCTTCCTATAAAGAATAATGTATGTTCAAAGTTCGTGTATAACAAGCAACGAGGGCTACTTATAAATCACAATACATCCTTCTTTCCTAAGCAAAGTCCCAACGTAACTTTACCTCTCGAATATGCAGTTCAACAAAGGTTCCAGTTAGCTCATCACATGCTTCTTCTGACCAAGTGTTTTGCTATTGGGATCCTCATTCACTATGGTAGAAATGTTGCCTTTTAATTTGCCTGACAGTTAATCAAAATGCGATATACATAACTGGGGAATTAACATTATCTTGACCCTTGAAAAAACGACTTTGGTCCTTGAAAAGTCTTTGAAAAAGTTTCACTTTTCTGTATGAACCACGTTTTATTACAAAATATGAGTACAGTGTGCCAGTCATGATCCATTGAAGGACCTGATCATGCTTCGGTTTATCATCAAGAGATAAAGATACAATACTTCATGGGAAGTGGGCGCATTCAGCTTAAATTTTATATGTTGCAAAAAGTTACATCTTTTTTGCCTTCCTTTTGCAGCATGCATGGCCACGTACACCCACTGAACGCCTTCTGACAGACCTGCAAGGCACATCTGCCAAATTTTTGGCGATATTGGAGGCTCTTAGTGAGACACACAGGCGCACACTTCACTGTGAAGCTCCTACTCCTGATGCAGAGGACACAGCAATTGATGTGTGTGCCGAGCTGTTTTTTGCAGGGATGGATATAATTGCTGGTGGTGGAGGAACAAAACAGTCTCATGTAGTAAAACATGAAGGTGGGATTCACTCTTCTGTCTGGGAACTGCAAAACACCTCTCTTATGGAGCTTGTAGCCAAAGGTAATTATCCTCCTCCTCCTCTTCATTATCATTCCTCCACAACCTCCTCTTCCTCCTCATCCCTCATTCCTTCTGCTCCTCCTTTGCATGCCACTCCTCCTCCTGCCCCTGCTCTCCTCCTCATCCTCCGCCTCCTCCTCCTCCTCCTCCTCTTCATCGTTATTCCTCAACCCCTTCCTCTTCCTGTTCCTCATCCCTCCTTCACCTCCTCTCTTTCTTCCTTGTTCTGCTCCTCCCCCTCTTCCTCTGCTCCTCCTACTCTCTATCATCTTCATCATCATCATTATCCTTCAACCCTTTCATCTTCCTCCTCCTGCTCCTTTGCTCTTTGTCCCTCCTTCACCTCCTTCTCTCTTCTCCCTCTCCCTCCTCCTTCCCCCTATCCATCATCATTGTTGTCTTCACCGTTGCCCTCTCCTGTTTCTCCTTCACCGCTCTTCGCCCTCCCTCCTTCTGCTCCTCCTCATCCCTGTAACCAATATCACCATGCAATGTAACTCTCCTAAATTGTGTTTCTAGGTGAAAATGGTGTACCTCTTCCTGCTCTTGTCAAATTTGTCAAGCATGCTTTCAGCTATGAACAATGGGAACCGTTTGGAATCCTCATTGAGCCCACACTTCAGTTGCTTCAGGAACAGAGCGACATTAACAGCTTGGTGGATATTAAAACACTGCAGCTGATGCTGGCTTTGGAGCCATTCTACAACACTGTCAAGAAACCAAAGAAGACTCCTGCTCACACAGATGAGGGTGAGACAGCTGCCCATACACATGGTGAGTCTATCAAACAATTTTGTAAGAAACAGCAATATAAAATATTAGTAGAAACTTGTCATGTTCTGTTGTAAATCCGCCAATTTGATTGGCTCTGCCATCGTTTTCTATTTGACGATAAACAACGCTCGCACGCACGTTGTCATATTCAGGATTCAACAATAATTTTGTCATATCGTTTGATTTGAGTTGGAAAAATTACATAAATATAAATTTTGTGATCATGTTTTGACAGTGTGGTAATTGTTTATTGTCGTTTGAATCTTTTGTGTTGTGCTGTTGGTGATCACAACACTAAGAAATTGCCATAATATTTGTAGGGACACTTGATGAACAATGAACCTCTGGTAAACGAATTAGCATGGCGTGTAGTTGCTTTGCATGTATGCTGCAGATAATGTAGAGGACCACACAGCGTAGAAATAAAACGCTTGGCTAGTGTGTTGTTTTCTTGCTGGATCAGATGTTTCACTGACAATGTGTCAGACGTCACTTGAAGTGTAACTGAAACAGATTGATTGCAAGGCTGGCCACTACGGCAAAAGGGCAGGTTTATTGGCCGACATTTCGACTAGCAGAAGTAATCTTACTCAGGGACAGGGCTTTCATTATAACCCTGGCCCTAGGAAGACTAGTTCTGTTACAGTGTAGTTGAAATATATCGGTCAATAAATCTGCCCTTTTGCTGTAGTGCCAGCCTTGATGGAATGGAGGAATGGTTAGAGAGCGATGGTGTGCTAGAGAATTGTGTGATTACGAAACTGTTGGCAAAAGGCCAATCTTTTTCCTCTATTTCAGTCAGGAAAATCATTCTACTTACAGTAATTATAGTTTTGTAATACTAAATTCAGATATTATACACAGTATATTATTAGCTATACTTTACTCAAATATTCATAGTTGTTTCTACAAAACGTAGTTTTCTTTCTTTTCTTTTCTCAGTTAATGTACACTCTAAGGGCCTCCACAGACTAGAGAGATAGTTGTTCGACGACTATTTAGTTGTCGATCCTAAAAAGTTGTCGATAACAAAAAGCCAGTGTGTGAAGCTAGTTGTCGATAACTAAGGCTCTTAGTTATCGATAACTAGCTTCACACACTGGCTTTTTTGTTATCAACAACTTTTTATGATCGACAACTATCTCTATAGTCCGTGGAGGCCCTGAGTTATTCTCGTACAGAATAATCTAACAGTAAATTGTTTCAAGCTAAGATAGTTGCACCAATGTTTTCTTCACAGGGAAAAGTGGAAGTGCGCTGGAGGAGCTGACTCATCTGGCTGATGTTATTCAGTCATGTTCTGAAGAACCTTTCAAGGTTTGTTAGGCTAAAGTATTTAATATTCGCCCTCTCAAGTTTATAACTGTGCTAGCCATTAACCTTGCAAATAATCTAGCCTGTCATCTGAAAATTGTCCGGTTAAATGTCTGGCTTCATCTGTTTAATTGAAAACTGGAGTTAGGCATTATCAGTGTGATAAATATTGACAGTTGAACAAAAGTGTTTCATCCTGTTTGATACGTGACTTATGAAGTGTACATATACCTATTTAATTTAAAAATAACATAAAACGTAAAAAAAGTGTCATATTGTGAAGAGTCACAAACGCATAGCCCTTCTTCAGTGTTGGACAGTTATGGGTATGCAATGCGCTTGCAACTGTGATTTAAATAGGATGTGAAGTTGCTAAAGTCGGAGTTGTGTAATTTATTTTCATTTCTTATTACTGTGCACACAATTACACTACTCTGACTTTAGCGACTTTAGCATGCTGGGGGTCCTATTTAAATCACAGTCATGCATACCCATAAATTATGGTCCAACACTGATAATACAACTGTAAAGCTCTAACTTCAAGTTTACACAGCTTTACGTTAGTTGGTTAATTTTCAATTTCGTGCTGTGATAGTTTCTATAGGAAGTACCTCATTCTAACGATATTGCATTTTTCTCGTCAGTCTGCCATCCTTATGAAGGACAGTGACATGATGGTCGATGTCGCTCTGTTCCTCTGGTCAAAGTGCAAGCCTCATTTTCAAAGAATCATGTCTTCATCTTTGGAGAACTGCAAACAGCTGTTAAATGATGTGTTCGTAAATCGGGTAAGTTTAACAACTGAATAGCCAGTGATGGACTACATGCAGTAAGTAGTCGATGCAAAGAGCAACACTCCTAGAAGTGACTTTATACTGATCCTGGCCATGTCCTTGTGTTTTTCTGCTTGGATAAGACATTTTTTTTCTATCACGCTTGCAAACCATGACTTATGGTGCACTGAAACTTGCATAAAGTTGAACTTTGTATAGACATGTCTGACAAAAACAGTTGCTGGGGTATAACCTACATTCTGTATGATCAACAAGCATCCCAGCCAGGGGGAGTACATTTTACATGCTCCTAGTTACTTAATGCAACACTGTACAAAACAACAACAACAACAACTTATAACAACAAAAACAACAACAACAACAATAAAAACAGCAACAACAGCAATATACAACAAACAATAACAACAACAACGATAATAATAATAACAATAACAACAACAGCAATAAACAATAACAACAAACAATAACAACAACAACGATAATAATAATAACAATAACAACAACAGCAATAAACAATAACAACAAACAATAACAACAACAACAAACAACAACAATAACAACAACAATAACAACAACAACAACAACAACAATAACAACAAACAATAACAACAATAACAACAACAACAATACTAACAAACAACAACAACAACAACAGACTATGAAGTCCATTCAACACTAGCCTGATGATCCGCTGTGCATTCAATACGACTTTGCTGTTTCTGTTTCATTCCAGTGGCTGTATATCCTGACCGTGGTACACACAGCTCTCTCCTGGAGTAATGCTGCCAGTTTTGATCCTATTCTCAGTGCAGAAGTGACACTGAAGTTCTCTTTACTACTGGAGTGTAAAGCAGGTCTCACTGATCACTCCAGAGTTGGCAGTGCAGACATGGACACACCAGCACCGACTGTCAGCCCAGAGCATGTGGATACCAAACAGGTTGGAAGTTAACAGTAAATTTTCACTGTCATCCTGAATCACTAGGGAGTTTAAAAAACCCACGACGGGATAATCTAGACCCATTCAGTTTGTATATTGGTGTCAGAGCTATCTTCAGCTGAATATGTAAAGACTTGTGATCAATTCCAAATAGAAACTTGACAATTTAACCGTTACGGTTCTAGTTCTCCAGAAAATGCAGAATTAGTTGTTTTTGCAGAGGACGGTTAAGAAATGCACCAAGATGTATAACGCACATGCAGCGATGTTCTCGTTGCCGTTGCCATTGTGGTTTTCTTAAAACTCCCTACTAATGCTGTACCACCTACATGTACATGTACATGTAAAACTGACTACAGTGGCAGATCTGGGTGAAGGGGCAAAAAAGTGTTAACCACCCAGCAAGTCACATCTTCACCCCTTCCCCTCTTTTAGCACATCTTAATCCACCACTGTTTAAAGCCCTGGTCAAACGGCGCACGATAGTTGATGATAGTCCATGATAGTTGAAGCTCGTGCTTCTATTTGACCACCAACTATTATGCACTATCATCAACTATGATAGTCGTTGATAGTTTTCCCGTTTGACCACGGCGACACATGATAGTTCATGTTAGTTGATGATAGTTAGGGGAGAATTTGAGTTCTTAAACTATCATCGACTATCATGCACCATTTGACCAGGGCTTAACCGTTGAACCACCTAAAACACTTCCCTTTCAAACTACCCCACCTGAAACTTTGGAAGTTTTCCTTCTTAGAAGTTTATTTATGATGTTTTGATTTGAATGGAAAATACCATAATTAAGCTGCAGTAACTCCTTGTTCGGTCAACATTGCCCCTGGACTGACACATGACCCACTCAGAAAACACAATTATTGGCATGCTTGCATACACAGTAGGTACAGTAGTTTCGAATTCTCCCAAACTTTCTCGAGTGATTGCATCAGACTACAATAATTTTTATTGTATGTAAACAAGAAGCGGCTATTTTTTTAAATAAAATAAAGCCAACAACATGTAATTAAAAATACAAAAAATATATTGCAGTACGACATATCGATGTTTCTAACATTATCAAGTCGAGCACTTTTATCATGAGCCCCTGGCTTGGGAGAATGGACAACCACTCCCTGTGTAACGACGTTAAATAAATGATTGTATTGTATTGTAAGTAGAGAGTGACAGTAATAATATGACAGATGAATATAAATTAGTGAACAAATAATTGACATTGGAAACATCGAAACGTCGTACTGCAATAATTTTTGAATTTTTATTGAAAGCGTTTCAGCAAACCTTTAGACATTGGATCTCTAAAATGTAATTATTTATTTTTGTTCCTTGTCTGTGCAGGGGATAACTGAAGCAGAACTATCAGAGAAGCCTGCAACTGGACCCGGGCCTCTGAGAAGTCTGTTTACAGATTACAGCAAACAGATGACTGTGACCATGGGCGGGGTCAGCACAGGTCCAAGGAGGTGCTGAATAAGGTGCTGGGTATTCTAGAACAGGGGCTCAGAGATGTGGCCAAGGCACGTGATACAGTCATTGATACCAGTCAAAGGGACATTGCTGATGTCAGCTGGATTAAGGTAAAGAGCAGCTGTACTTTGTTTGGTTAACCCTTTGAGAAAAAAAATCTTGAATTTCATTTTGCAAAATTGTAAAAAACAAACAGCACCACTTGAAAGTACTGCTCAATAGCTTTCATTTGAATGGTCACACACTAGGGTTTCATCCACAGACTTAAACGTTAGAACCTTCATATTTTATTGACTCAAGGTTTGACTCTGGGAGTGAAAGGGTCAATCAGCTGGACCCAGGAGTGTTAATTTTTGTAACTTTTCTAACTGGAGAAATTACAGAATCAAGAAAACTTAGACACTGAAAAACAAGTGTCAAAACAAGCAGGTTTTTCACTCATGAGGAACCCATTTGAATAATTGTATTATTATTATTGGTGATGGATACAATACGAGTGGCAGACATGTATGGGCATTTACAATTGCCTGTTCCGCAGTTCAAAAAGGGACTGGGCACTAGTTTACCTATTGTTCAAATTACGTCATATTAAAAAATTTATCCCATCACCAGAAAGATCGCATAAAAATGAGTAAGTTCATTGAGTTTGGTTATGTTACATTGCATAGTAACCAGGCTGTGAGCTGTCAAAGGTCGCCCAAATTCCATACAAACGTCTCTAATTCAGAGATGGCGTCCTCCAAATCCATACAGTCTCTAATTTGTCTGATTTTTGAAAGCCTTCTACATGGTTGAAATCCAGTGAATCAACCCCAAACTTGGTAAACCGACTAATTTTAATGTGATCTTTCTTGTGATGGGCTCCAATTTTTTAATTAATCAAAATTTAAGAACTCGTCCCAGTCTCCATTTGAACTTCGGAGCGGGCAATGGCGAGCCAAGCCTTTGTAAATCTCATACAGATCTGATGCGAATATTATATTGAGCCTATGACATGAATGCATCTACATGTTCATGTTTATCGACTATCTTTCAGATTTGAATATGATGTAAATGTAAACTTATGTGTGCTGTGCTTATTTGAGCCTCGTTTTCTGTTTACATAGCCTTCTTCAAGTGTAGGCAAACCCAAGACTGATGATGACGTCACTGAATCCCAAGAGCCCAGCTTGTTGGAGCGGATGATAGAAGCTTTGCACATGGAGTTGCTGTTTGTTCGGCACAGAATTGCTGTAAAGCTGGCCAACCTTGGACAAGGTGACTTAATTATAACCCAAGATCAAGTGGTTAGAAAAGCTGATTATTGCTTCTTTCAATAACACGCGAACTCTGAAGTTCAAAAGCCAACTTACAATTGCGTTTTTCGCTGCCATCAATCATAATTACGACAGCAACAAACGGACCCTGCAAAGAAAGAAACAAACAACGTGGATCGAAATCCACCAATCACAGTCCACGGACGTAACCTTATGAACCTGATGAAGTGATGTTCTGTTTCCTGAGAGGTTCGCTTAGATGATTGACGGCAGCGAAAACAAAACCGTTGATTGAGCAGAGTTCGCATGCTATTGAAGGGCATAGTAAGCTTGTGAAGGGCTCCCAGATAGAAGCGAATCTAACATTTTGGACGTTCGCTCTAACTAATTTTTAACTCGTGAATGCGAACGTAATAAACGAGTTATAGCAATTGTTGTTCAAATCCCGTTGGAGGCTGAATTTTTTTCAAGCCTTCTTTTTAACTGCTTAAGTTGAAATATAAATGCGAAGTTCTCATTCTCTTTCGTACATTCTCTTTTCTTACGACAGAACCCTACGAACCAAAGAAGTCAGCTAAAAAACAGAAGGTGAGAATGAACTTGCATGAGCTTAATGTCAGCTGTAGGTACGGATGAGAAATACAGTTTACTGTATTAGTTTAAAGTTGCAGGTATTTTAAAATGATTATGATTTGTTGGAAAAATCTAATCTTGCAATCTGGGATGTTCTTTAATATCATACCAAATACATTTACAAAGACTTGCAGAGCAAATGTTTGAAAAAAAAATAAAAAAATAAAAAAAAATGCGTTATTAACATCTTGAGGGAATTTGTCATCTTGATTCAAGAGATAAACCAACATCAGTTTGTGCTTAATGCCATTACTAATGATGATCAATGTTTTTTTCCGATCTGACAGGAAAAGTTAAAAACTACCGCCAGTTCATTGCACTTTAGCCAAGTAGAAAATGAACTGCAATCTGAGTGCAACAGGAACCCGCTGTCTAAAGCTCTACTTTCTTATGCACATGGCAGGACAGTCTGTCACGTCAAGGAGTCACGTGGGAACTGAACGTCAAACACAGCTTCTCCAGGTATAAAATTTCAAAATCACGGTCTCTTTCTTGTTCCTGTCACTGATTCTTGTTTCTGCATCACATAATAATATTATTCTTGCCTTCGTCCTTTTGTGTCACATACATGTATCCTTGCTTTTACATCACATATTCTTTCTTTTGTGTCACACATTCTATCTTTTGTGTCACACATTCTTTCTTTTGTGTCACACATTCTTTATTTTGTGTCACAGATTTTTTATTTTGTGTCACACATTCTTTTACATCACGCATTCTTGCCTTTGTGTCACACATTCTTGCTTTTGCATCACACATTCTTCCTTTTGTGTTACACATGCTTGCTTTTGCATCAAATATTCTTGCTTTTGTGTCATGTATTCCTGCTTTTGCATCTTGTGTCACGCATTCTTGCTTTTGCATCGCGCATTCTTTCTTTTGTGCCACACATTCTTGCTTCATCGATCTTGCATGACACAATCTTGCCTTTATGCCACACAATCTTTATCACACTTTCTTCCTTTTATGTTACACATGCTTGCTTTTGTATCACACATTCTTGCTTTTGCGTCACACATTCTTCATTTTGTGTCACACATTCTTGCTTCTGTACCAATCTTGCATCACATTCTTTCCTTTATGTCACACAATCCTGTTTCTGCTTCACACATTCTTGCTTTTATGTCACACATTTTTGCCATTGTGTCACAATTTCTTGCTTTTGCATCCCACGTTTTTACATTTGTGTCATACCATCATCCTTTAGGCTTTTGTGTCACACATTCTTGCTTTTGCATCACACATTCTTCCTTTTAGCATCGTACATTTTTCCTTTGTGTCACACATTCTCTCTTTTGTGTCACGCATTCTTGCTGTGTCGCATATTCTTGCATTTGTACCACACGTTCCCCACACATTGTTTAGTTTATGTTGCACTTTCTTGCTTTTGTGTCACACATTTTAACTTTTCGGTCACACAATCTTACAGTTTCTCAGATACTTCTTACTCTTCTATTGCAGGAGAGCCAAGAGTTGATTGTGAAATGTCAACAACAGGAAAGGAAGGTGTCCAGTTGGAACAGACAAACAGACGACACCGCTGAAGACACACCTCTCTCGGATGTACCTCCCACTCCTCTGCTTCTCTATCGTAGTTCCAATGTGTTGGTGTTCAGACCAGCTCCTTTCAAATCCAATGGTGGAGAAAAGGTTCGTAATATAGATTGACAAATTATATAGATGTTATTTAACTAGTGCGAGGTCCATATTGGGTTGGGTTCTTTTTCTTCATCTTGCAAGATGAGGTCCATAAACTTGCAAAAAAAGATGATTAAAAAAAGAGTTTATTTCAATGGCTCTTTTAAAACTTTGCTGATAAATATTGCATCCATTCTCGGGAAACGCACGCACCAAATTTAAGTTTACATGTATACCGTATTTTCAGGCCACATTTGTAAAAGGTTAACCGAAATTGTCTGCCACACATTAAAGAAAAAATGTTTCTATTGGGGATTTGGTGAAATTAATTCGTGAGTGGTCTACCTTAGTCAGGGCCATAGTGTAAATAAAACTCAGCCCGCTCAGAGAACCAATCAGGATGCTCCTTTTCATTATCGACCAGTTTGCCTTATAATAAGTAGTATCAGTAATCAACGTCTAATTTCTCCTCATAATATCAATACATTGTCAAATACACAAGTGATTAGAATAAAGAGAATCATCAACTATGGGATAGTGTCTTGATGTATCACATGATTATCATAACAAACATAGAAAAATGTGTGGAAATTAGTCAGGAGAATTGATATCTTGAAGCTTGGGACATTTTCAGAATTGACCTTTTCCCCGCCACCCTCCCCACCCTTCCTCTTTCTTCTTCCCCTTCCTCCCTCCCATGAAAAACCATATATGCCCTTTATGATAAAATCTGCCAAGTCTTTTAGTTTTTCAACACTCCGCTATCAAACGTGACATCATTTGTTTATCCGATTATCACAATACATTGATAGTCGTTAGTGGCAGTGTGATTCTAACTTGTCGCGCTTGTTTTCAGGTGGCCTGGTATCGACTCTTTGCAAGGTCAGCCAGCGGTAACAATGTAAAAGTCAGGCTCAATGACTATCAGCTCCCGGGGACTGGAGAGGAGGTAAATTTGACCTTACTGTAAGACGTTTTATTTGCTTGTGCGGAACAATGAAACAACCATCATGGTAAACTCCAGTGGATTAGGAGAGCCATGCGATAGCTTGCTATAGCAATGCTATGTACTAACCGGATTATACAGTCATGTAACGATCAATGTGATCCCGGTCATTTCTAAAGACATTAGAGAGATTTTAAAAACAACACGTTTCTTTTTCCCGCAAACGGCAAAAATTCAACTTTTGCCCTCTACCGTTTGCCGTTCCTACACTGTACGTCAAAGTGAATAGTTTTCCGTCTATCGTGAACGTGTGAATTATTTTCGATTTTTCTGATGGATTTATGTAACGATTGGAGGAAAAGTAAAGAAAATCGAGTGCAAGCTGACGTTTGCCGTTAGCCGTAGAACGTGGTGCTTAAGAGCGACTTTCTGTAAAAATCGACTAAAATCGGCTTTCGGCGGCACAAGTCAAAAAATCAAATTCGCTCATATTTTGCTCATAGATAGGCCCTAGTCAGAAACTAAACGGACTGTAGTTAGTTTTTGAAAATACAGCTTTTTTCGGTAAAAATATGCGAAAAACCATTTTGCCCCGATTGGGCCCAAAATCGACTTCCGGTTTGACAGAATTTTCGGGAAATTTGATCGCTTCGCGCACCATACTACAGCTATTTTCGAATCTTTAAATAACATTTATATACTGTCTAGGTCTTCATTGTTCGATTGAATGAAAAATAAAATAAATCTAACTTAGTTTTGAGCCCGAAACAAGATCAAAATCATAGGCTAAATTTGCGAACTTGTTGCAAGCTAATTTATGCAGATAAAACATTGACCATTTTATCTATGTGCGATAACTTAAAATTTCGTAAAAACTTTTTCTATGGGTTAACTATACGTTCATCTGATAGGATATATAGAAAAACCTCTGGGTAAATGATTTTAAGTGGCCCGCTTTGACCCGTGTTTATCACTTATTTTGCCGAAAATATGCCGTTTCATGTGTAAACAATGGCGTGACAGGGCTATTCACCTGAGACTCGCTCTGATAAAAAAAGTGATTTCCAATTAAATACAGGAAGATATCTAGATAAAGGTAAATGAAAAACATAATGGAACCATTTTTGTTTTATTTGTTTAATTATAATTTATGGCATCGCTTTTAGCAGTTTTATTTTTTCGTACCCGATTGCGGTTGAACAACCTATTAAATAGCATGAGTTATTTTTAGAATTCCGTCCAAGTAGCCTCAAAACAAGCCAAGGCTATGATATAAATATAAACTACCTAGTTGTGAACTCTTTAAAAAATAAGAGCAATCCGAGATTTTGTTCACCCGTTTTGAAGGCAGTTGGAGTGAGACTTGGAAACCGTTGCGTGACCAGTACACGATGTTGATCACCAAGTCGCAGTGCAGACTGTAATTTTAAGTTAAATCTCGTCGAGCGGGTTCTAAAGGGAATACATTCCCAGTTAATTGTTAAGCATAACAAGTCGGGATTGTTTGTATCTGAAGGAAACTCCTGCAGTAATAAATATATTTCGCTCATTGCTCGTATACCGTAACCTGGGGGCCGGGACTCTCTCGTATCATAGGCTACTAGGCTGATTTAGCAATGACGACGGGGACGTCACTTGAGGACGTGAGAGCGCGCGGAATAGTCTGGACCCAACTTTATTTTGACTTCCGGTGCTCCCGTTGCCGTCCTGTGGCCAAGTTCACGACGCCATTTTGGTGGTTTTCACGTTGCGACCAGAACGCCACATATTTGCTGTCATTTTGCTGACATTTTGCTGTTTTTTGCGGCATTTTTCGGTGCGCGCGCCGTCGTCGAGAAGTCCCCGTTGTCATTGCTAAATCACCCTATTAGGACATCGGTGGGTGACGGTGGGTAATTTCCTTTGAAAGGAACCCCTCAAGGATAACAGAATCACGCTATATGGGTGTGACTCGAATTCAGTTTCACTCCGAAGATGCATCAATTCTAAAACAAAACCACTTACTACCCAATACCCTAAATGCTTTCGGGATAAACTCTAACAGAGAGGTATGACAATAACAACAACCCCCTGGAACGGCAACTCACAAAATATCCGTACTACTAGATACTACTTTTTAGCTCAATTATTAATAAAACCATAGACGTTTTCATTTTCAATTGTGCACGTTTCCGATTCGTCTCAATACCTTGACCAGTCTTCGTGCAGTCATCTGCCTCGTCCCAGTCGTCGCTCTTTAGTCGGGCGCGGTTGCACCACGCACCTTTTCTGCTCTTTACCGACTAAATTCAACGGATGGTGTATGTCATCGTTGCGGTTTTGCGCACTCACGCTCGAGGCAGAAACAAGGGAATAATTGAACAAGTTGATGTTTATCACTGAATAAGCTAAGCGCAACATCACTGCCTGGGGAGAGCTCTGTTCAGTCCAGCCCTTTGTTCCGTTTACCGTCGCCCGAGGGGACCAGATTTTTCAGTTTCCAAAAAACTTTTTACAGTATTGTACGGTAGGCAATGTAGTCTGACCCTTTTAACCCTTTTACTTGGGAAAATAAACAAACTTATGTGTTTGCAAATGTATATTTACAACATTTTTTCAATGCTTAATATTTGAAGGTATTTCAGTCTTGAGCAACACCGTGTGGTAAGCACCAGTTGACGTGCCCTGGAACATGAGATACACTGAGAGAAATATGGCTATATATATGTGCATAGGAAATGTGACGTGGAATACTTGAGAACGAAAACCAGCTACGATGTTACATTCCCTCCTTTGTCCATGCGGGTTGGGCTCTCAAAAGTTCTTTCGTTCGGAAAACAAGGTTCAATTTGATTCAAAAGGATCACCTACTGTAATGAACAAAAACAAACTGGAAAGAAGCTTGACCCCGTCTCAGGTGTCCCAAGAAATGAGAGTTGCGAAATATTCCAACCCTCGAACGTTACATTCTACCCTAACCCAAATTATACACCCATGACTGTACAGGGGGAGGAGAATTGATTGAATCTCATAAGACTCCTTGAAAGCCTTATGCCTTTAGTAGAGAGCCTATAGCTTGCTTTACAGCATAAGGTGCGTGGTTTTGCTGTTAATTATGACGTCTTACGTTTAATATACGTACGTCATGAAGTACACCATCTTCTATTTCAGGTTTTCTTTTCTCGTGACGTCAGAAACAAGCCAGTAAATCGGTAAATGAAATGTCATTTAAAAATTCAATAATTGGGCCGATAAATCTGCATGTCAAAACACGCGGTTGTCATGGCAACATCAAACAGTTGTCAAATCAAACTGATCCTGAGAAATGAGTGAACAGTTACTGAACATTTTAGCATCCCAGAGTGCAAATTTTGCACGTCTGAGATGCGTCACGATGTCTCCAGTTCAGTAGTCTTACAACACGACACATGTGTGAACTGCGAAGCAGCGAAGTATTTCGCACCTAATCTGAAACATCTTACTGAGCTTTTGGGGATAAATAATACAGTCTTTCAGAGATTGCCGAAATCAACGTAAGACTTCCAAGGATTATACGAGGTCTTCCGAAGAATGTCGAGGCTCGATCGAGTCATTATCAACTGAGATCGGTCAAAACTGATAGCTGAGAAACGGCTAAAATTTCAACTGATAACTGAGGATTTCCCAAATTCTAATTTGTAACTAAGAATCCATCAGGACCCTCTATATAGTTACTGGAATATTTTGGACTCCCAAGCCCATGGCCCTGTCGCTATGAAAACGAAAACCAGCAGCAGCGGAACCAGAGATGCCCAATGTTATGAGAAGCTGATAAAAAATAAATAATTAAAATAGCACTGGATTCAGCAAACAACGAAAGTGCTATTTTAATAATTTTGTATACATGTAGTATTATTGAAACACAAAATAATTTTCGCCGTCATTTTCGTTAATCTTCTTTCGTCATTGTTTTCTTGCCGAGGCTGAGCATATTGTATATACCACTGGCCGTACCAGCAGAGAGCATTTCTCCATATATTAATTTATCACTCATTTAAAATTAAATAAACCATTGAGAACTGGTTAGTTGTACTTCTCAACCATTTGTAATTAGTGGTAATCAGCGAAAGTAATAAACTTAGCTATTTGAACATTAAAAAAAATATTTATTCCCGTCGCACGCTATAAACAGAGTCACGCAATGCTCTTGCTATGTCGAACATGCTGCAGGGAGAATAATGGTCAATAATTCAAGACATAATTTACTCATTTGATCTTTACCTGAAAGTTCTAGTTTACCAAGAGGGGCGATACATTTATAGTGTTTGAAGAATGAACAAAATATGATAGTGTTTTCAAATTTTGCAAAGTTTGAAGAGAAACAAACCGGCATAGTTTAGGTCATAAAACGAACTTGTGGTTTCAAAATGCAAATATACTAATAGTGGAATTAAAAAAGTCAATAGGAGATGTTCTTTAGGTTCCGATTTTAATGATCAGCTATATTTATGCGTTTCCCTATAGCTATGTTAAAGTGATTATTATCGAGTATTCAGATTGCGACTGGCCCTGTCATGCCATTGTTTACACCTGAAACGGCATATTTTCGGCAAAATAAGTGATAAACAAGGGCCAAAGCGGGCCACTTAAAATCATTTACCCAGATATTTTTATGTACATATCCTATCAGGGTGAACGTATAATTAACCCACAGAAAATGTTTTTACGAAATTTTAAGTTATCGCACATAGATAAAATGGTCAATGTTTTGTTCTGCATAAATTAGCTTGCAACAAGTTCGCAAATTTAGCCTATGATTTTGATCTTGTTTCGGGCTCAAAACTAAGTTAGATTTATTTTATTTTTCATTAAATCGAACAATGAAGACCTAGACACGATACAAATGCTATTTAAAGATTCAAAAATAGCTGTAGTATGGTGCGCGAAGCTGATCAAATTTCCCGAAAATTCTGTCAAACCGGAAGTCGATTTTGGGCCCAATCGGGGCAAAATGGTTTTTCGCATATTTTTACCGAAAAAAGCTGTATTTTCAAAAACTAACTACAGTCCGTTTAGTTTTCTGACTAGGGCCTATCTATGAGGCAAAATATGAGCGAATTCGATTTTTTGACTTGTGCCACCGTTTGGATCGACTTTTACAGGAAGCCGCTCTTAACGTGAAAAGCAACCAGCCAGTCAATAGCCCCAGGATTGTTGTTATAGAGAATTTGAACTGTAATTAGCTAATTAATTAATTGGCTGTTGCTTTCAGATTCCAGCCACTGCTGACATCCAGTTTTATGTGCGTGGCCTTAAGCCAGACGAGAAGTACATGGCAGCTGTAGCAGCATATAATGAACACGGTAAACTGATTGGAGGAAGTATCGGCCTCACTTGCCGTCCAGTACTAGCTACTCATCCACTACCAACTCTCATGTCATGGGTTATCTGGCACAGGTGCGTGACATACGACAAAGCGTGACAGTTTACTATTATAAATACTTTTTCAGGGCTTGCATTTTTTTTTCTTGAAAGGACATGTGTCCGACTAAGTCACCATTTTGGTCGGACAAAACAAAAATGAGGTCGGACATCATATTACAGTACTGCTTGATAAGCGAACCTGCTAATTTAACGCGTTGTCATCGCAGAGCAAACTACATATAGTTTGCGTTTAGAATAAAACTCATTAGTGTTTGCGTTGGAAGGCAAAAAAAATTGTCCGGACATTAGTGTCCGACCAAAGTTGGTATTTAATCGGAAATTGGCAAATTTTGGTCGGCCATTGTCCGATGACCGACTGTTATTTGCAGCCCTGCTGTTTGAACGTCCTTAAGGTGACGCAGGACCCTTGCTCTCATTATGTATGTATTTATTTAAAGAGTATGCACGAACCATAACGACTGATGCCGACAATACGCGAAATATTTATGAGGATATTTTTTTTACGTTCTTAATAATGTATTCAATAAATGCTGTTTTCGGCGTATTAGTAATTACACGTGCGATTGAAATATTCAGGTACGAGCTTGTTGTGCATTTCACTCTCGAAAAATACTATTCCGAGAGCTCGTTGTTTCAACTGAAAAACGGTATTTTTTACAGGTAATTCAAAATGATCAAACCGTAATCCATCGCCACTAGTTGAAACGTAAAAAGGTGTACACGTGTATTTACCGTGGTTCAGTTTGTTTCGATTAAAGCATTTCAGTGCACATAAATTGCAATGTAAATCAACAGCGTTCGGCACGCGTGGCGTGAAATTGCATGCTGAAAATTGCGAAAAATAATTTATCCACTTGTTTTTTTTATATAACTGGCGATGGTATGTATCAGGCCTTGCCTTTCTCTTGTACACTACAAAACTCTCGAAATCTTCACTCACCTTGAAAAGTACGCGGTTAATTACCACGTTATTGTACTTATTTTTACGGCACGTGCACTGGAATACGGCAAATTATCATAATTAGATTCACAGCTCTAAAGGCGTCGTTGTTGAATATATTATTGACTCGTGTGATTTTCGGAGACGGGAAAAACTACAACTTTGTGTCCAAGCTTTCGTCGCGGATATAGAATTTCCGGAATTGATACTCGAGGAAGGTAAACTTAGTACACTGTATTGTGATGTGACAGAAGCGGAATTTCAAAAAAGCCTTTCAAAAAGAAGATCGAACGTTTCAAAGTCTAATTTTCACATTTTTACTCCCTTAGATGCTAACAACTTTCAACCAGTCTTGAAATTGCAAAATCTGCTTCTGTCACATCACAAAGAGGTTATTATCTACCTATAGGTAATACAAACATTTAATTTAGAACGCTTCTCAAGTTGAAAGCTTGGACACAAAAATTGCATGTCCGCAATTTCTAACTTTAGAAGCTTAAAGTATCACCGTACAGCGCGATCTGCCAGAAAAACCACAATCATGATATAGTTCCATCATCCGCCAATATCCCTATTTTAAGGCCTGATACTTAAAAGTTTCAGCGGAATCGACTTTCAAAATTCGGAGATTTGAAGGTTTAGAAGACTACACCCACCCCAGAAATTAAGCTTATGAATTTATTCATGGGCAAGGGTCCTGCGCCACCTTAACGGATGGACCATTTCATTTTTCAGGAGGGAGAGGGGTGGGGGGGGGGGGGGGGGTGGGGTAGTGTGGGGCAGGGACACGAGTTAACGTTTAACATTCGGGCAATTATCCAAAAACTTTTTACACGGGAGAAGTGGGATTGTGCACAATGAACCAAAGGAAAAACAAACACAGAATAACCCCCTCCTCCCTGAGAATTAAAATGGTCTGGCCCTAAGTTCCTAAGTAATAAGCTTAACACTGTACACTTATAGTGTTAACATTAAATACTTTTTCTCCAAAGCTTAGAGCATATTTTTTATGGCTGGGGAGGGGGTTTATTGGACTATTTAAGGGAATGTATGTACCTCATTCTTGTACAGGGTCCACTAATGAAGATTGCGTTCCATGATGATGTAACACAATCTTGTGTATATTTTCAGCTTTCGTTCACCTCTGGTGTGTTATCTGTTGCAAAATCTGCTGCTTCTGTTTTGTGGAATCATTATGTAAAGGAGCCTGAGATATGTGAAGCGAATACAAATATCCAAACAGCCAGTTCAGATTTGTGCATCTCTCTACAAAGGTTTGTTAGTCTCTTCTAGATTTTCCTTTGTTTGACTATTTTGGTTCATATTTACTTCTTACCGGGTTCGTACGCATCTTGAAGTAATGTATCCTACATGAGAAATGCTGTTTCATCAGATTTCCAAACACCGAGAAGAGAGTTGAAAATACGACGCGTAGCGGAGTATTTTTGTCGAACTTCCAGGTGTTTGGAAATCAGATGAAACCAACTAACTTAAGTGTTTGACATACCTTCTCAATCGAAACAAAAACCGAGGAGTAAACAGAAAAATCAAATTGCTAATTAAGACCAGTTATCCAAACCTCCAACACAGTTGTTTTAACTTGATGAATTATTAATTATTAATTAATGAGTATCACTATGTGGATAAAACCTTAGTGTGTGACCATTCAAATGAAAGCTATTGAGCAGTACTTTCACGAGGTACTGTTTGTTATGCTGTACAAGGTGGTTCTAACTTTTAAGTCTGGATGAATCCCTAGTGTGTGACCATTCAAATGAAAGCTATTGAGCAGTACTTTCATGTGGTACTGTTTGTTTTTCGATATCTTGCAAAATGAAATTTGAGATGTTTTTCAGTTTGGAGCTTTGACACTCTTGTGAGTGAAAGGGTTGTCTCTGGTCAAAGTTTTGCACATACTATGCTAGCCCATCATGACACATCCTTTGTCTCTGTTTGCCAGGGTTGATGAAGACAGACTGCGTGAATCTTCTCTTTAGTATCTGGTCAAAGTTTTGCACATACAGTCAAGTTCCCGTAAGTGGACACCCTCGGGAAGCAGAAAAAGTGTCGCAACTTGACTTGGACGCTTACGGGAATGTGTAAATACAGAGTTTATATGAGCTACAGTTCAAACGGGTTTTGTCAAGGCGGCTGTAAGTAGAGCTGTCCTCTTAGGAGAGTGTCCGCTCAGGGAGCTTTGACTGTACTATGCTAGCCCATCGTGAAACATCCTCTGTTTCTGTTTACCAGGGTCGATGAAGACAGACTTCGTGAATCTTCTCCTGTGTTAGCGAGACTTTTTCTTCAGAGCATCTTTATCTGTGTAGACATCAGGATAAGAGAGGGTCGTTTGTTCTGTGACTGCTTGTGCGACAGTGGACCACTTTACAGTGGACAGGTCAGTGGTGTGGTTTCTACTTGGCCATGCATATAAAGTTCCAGGGAGACCTTGACACACTTCCATATAAAGTGACAGGGGTGATCGTCGTACCATATGTTTATTATTTTCATTGTGACCATTTTGTAATTTAAAATTACTGAAAAGCCTTTTGGAATGATTAATAAAGTATAATAATATCATTTTAATAGGGGTTAACAGTCTTGGCTTGGTACCGCTTAGGGTGTTTAATTATATAAAATGGGGAACAATAATATAACAGGAACCAACTTGTCGTTAGAATTGGTACCTCTTTGGGGTGAAAATGAATTTGTGCCAAGAGTTAGTGTAGTGGGAGGCGAGGTGGGTTACATTCCGGGCTGTTGAATTTTTTTGGGTGTAGTTTTAGCCGAATGGGACTTTTTTTGGGTCTGCTAATTTGGCCTCATTTGCACCTCCCCGTCACTAAAATACCTGACTACCCTCCCCTGGGTTCATGGCACCTACATGAATTTATTAATCCTTTTCCTTCTCTTTTTGTAGGTTGCTCGTCTTGAGGAATGTGAGCGGCTTCTGCTCGCTATCCAAGTAGCTGGCTGGTTGAATGACACTGCACTGTGTTTACAGGCTGTTGTTCAGTGCTATGGCTTACTAACCCCTCTCATTCACCAGAAGATTCCTGCTAAACCAGTTGTACAGGTTTGTAGACCCGTTAGTCTTTCATTATTAGCGACCTTTAGATCGGAGTACAAGTACGAGATTGACGAGTTCGACTTTCGAATTTCAAATCAGTCACGTTCCCAGATCCCTCGCTCCTCCCTGTTGCTGAGCAGTAAAGGAGGCTCTAGGAACGAGATTGGTGTAGGACGTGTTGATGTAAATCCTGCGCACTGGGTTTGAAAAGTCGTATTCATACTTGTACTCAATCTCGTACTCATACTCCGACCCAAAGGTCGCTATTACTTGATAAACTGTAAAGTCCAATGTATAGTGTATTATTAAATATAATAGTCGCCCTCCATTCATAACCTCCTATCTTGTACTTCCCAGTATTTTGTGTATATAGGTACTTGTAGATAGATTCCAAATGACCATCACTATTATGAGTTCCTTTGTTTTAACTTGATGAATTATTAATGAGTTTGACAAGTTCGGTTAGAATACCTGGCGTCTATATTTGAAATAATTGTTTGCCAACTATCTCAAAAATTCTGAATGACAATTGAAGTTAACTTTATCTTAGGTTCTACTGCGATGTCACGCAGTTCTACAAGAAGTCCCATCATTAACACGTCATAGAAAGTCCTCTTCTACGTCAGACAGTTTGTCACACATGATCGCTACAGTGACTTACTACATAGCCAAGGTAACGCAATCCACTTTGATTTCTTTGTTTTGTGATTACCTAATGTAACTTCCGGCGCGACCTGTTCAATGCAAGGTAATGCAATCCACTGTAAAACTAGGTCTCTAGGTCTCCACCCAGGAGTATAAATTACTACTGGCAACAAAATGCTGGGGGGTAACCGTCGATGGACTAGCATCCCATCCAGGGGAGTAGCGATACTCCTAGTCGGCTTCATGCTGATGAAACTGGGATAAGCTCCAGCAGTGTGGGCCAGTTTGGCCTGAGTGCGGATTTACCTTTTTCTTTTATCGAATTTGAACCTGCTCAAATTTTTTTTGAGAGTTTTGAGTTTTCTCTTGATTGGCCCACGCTTCATGATAGTCGATGAGAGTTGAATGAAACTCTTAAAGGGTCCCTCTCAACCAAGGTGCTTTGCGCGCCAATATTCTTACGGCGTCCATTTTCGGGTGCCGCGAAAATGGCGGCTTGAAGTAAAAAAACTACTTTTTGCAGGATTCTGGCCTTGTTCTGGCCACAAAAAGCAGTTAGACCATCCAAGTTAGTACAATTTGGAAAGTATGGCATACATTAGCCCCACGAGAGATCGAGTTCCCAGGATGAAAACAATAACACGCGACCGCAAAGCACACTGGTTGAGAGGGACCCTTTAAGTGTAATCTTTAGTATGTCGTCCTCTTTTTGAAGGGGATAAAAGTAATACTTTGTTCTTGAATAATTCAGATTTTACAGATGTGGAACGAACAAGGAGTAGCCGGCGCCATTATTGAACTCGGCAAGAAAATGTTAAACCTTGAAACTGCCCCTGACAGTGCCGGTACCATGACAACCATGCAAGCAGCAACTGCCATGGCAACCGCCACTCTGGGGGGACCCCCTCCAAGTAAGAACACAAAGAAGAAGCCTGGTGCGAATAAGAAGCCGAAAGGTGGCGGAGGCAAGGGGGGACTGGGTAAACTGGAGAAGGAAGCCGCTGCCTTCACTACAGACGCACAGAATGAAGAACTGAAGGCGTTGGAAGCTTACATCCTAAAACTGAGCCAGCAAGGTAAGCTAAGGAAGTTGGGTCATAACTAGTGTACCTCTTAGTCATGTGGAATGCATCACTGTTCGAAAAGAGTAGTACCTTTAATTCTTACTAATTTTCGCGATTTTCGCGATTGAAAAAAATTCGCGAAATTAAATACTCGCGAAAAATAGGTGCCGTGAAAATTAAACGCGCGGAATTGAATACCCTATTACACAAAGAAAATTGACACTGTAATTCTGTCATTAATCAGTTATGCATCTCCACATTCCTCCTCTGATTCGTCGTTTTCTTGTAATTCCTGCAAAATGTCTTTGATGCAGTCGTCAAAATTGCCATTCACAGTACTGTTTTTCCTTCAACTCATCAATTGAACGCTTTACTGGTGATTATGAATAACGGATTTTTTAATTGGTGATTAAAATTTGGTGACATTTTCGCGAAATTTAATACACTTCGAGTCCATTTTCCCGTGAAATCGCGAAAATTAATACTCGCGAAATATGGCTCTGTCATTTTCGCGAAATTAAGTACGCGCGAAAATTAGTAAGAATAAAGTAGTCCCTGTGTTGTGGTCTGTCCTGTTCACATGTATTCGTGGGTTGGGTGGGCGGGGTGAAGGTGCCTTTACATGCTGACACTCGATCTCACGCTTGAGTTGAATTGTAAAGTGTATTTGAACATATACATATGCCGGGAAATTCGCTATATAAGTACATTACCATTCATCCATTCATTCTCATTACGAGAAAAGGACAAAAATATTATTGATACCTGGAGCGGGTGGGTTATTGAAGACGGGATTAATAGACCCAGGGGGATGGGTAGGCTCATTCTCCAGCCGTGGGTGTTTCGGGTGGAGAGGATCGCGGGTGCACCGAAACACCCACGGCTGGAGACTGAGTCTAGGGGATGAGGGGACTTTATATCAAGGAATAAAAGACCCGTGGTTTTATCAACCCCCAAAATACTTCACCCCCTCCACCCTTCCCCGCCAAAAAAAAAGGAATCCTGAAATTGCCTGCAATTTCATACCTCCACATTTCATAATCCTATGGGGGTATAATGTTTACTTCTCATTTAGCTTTGAACCGTGATGACGAGGAGTTAACTGGCTCTGAAGACCCATCAGTACTTCACTCAGTTGTGGCCAATCTTCCAGCGCAGCAGGCGTACAAAGAAGGTAACACATTTTTAGGGGGATTACGGAGGGAGTAAGAATTGTGGGGATGGAGTGAGTAACTGGAGCTGGAGGGGTAGAGTGAGGGTTATAATGGGGTGAGTGGCGGAGAGATGTAGGGCATGATCTACAACATAAAGTGGCATTCACACATTTTTGCATGCTTGGCAGCAGTTGAATGTTTTCCTGCACTTGGCACCGACACCGGTTGCATGTCTTCCCGCACTTTGCACCAGTTACATCTGTTCAAGCGCTTGGCACAAGTTGCATGTTTTCCTACGCTTAGCACCGGCGGAATGTTTCTGTTGTAAGTCTGATTGGTTCATCGTGCAAAATTGCGTTTGTTGTGATTGGCAGATGTGATTACTTTGGGTTTTGCGAATCGTTAGAAAACTGCTGCATGTGAGACTGCATGAATTCTATCATAATCGAAAGCATGGTTTTGTCCGCCGTCTATTTATACTGTACTTTGTCCGATTGTGTACTTTGCCATCACTTCTATTGTCACAGTGCATCGTGTTGTCCACTGTCTGTCTATACTGAACTTTCGGAAGTACTTTGACAGATTATGAAGTCACTTCTATCGTCACAATGCATGGTGTTGTCCACTGTGTTCTATACTGTATACTTTGACTGATTGTGAAGTTATGTTTTTGTTAAAGACTGGGATGTTGACTGGTACTTGGGCCTTGATGAGTCTGCCTCTGACGACTGTTCAGATGAGACTCCTTCTGAAGTGTCATTCATCTCCTCTGCTATTGACTGACTGAGTAAGGCATTGTACTCCTGCTTGATATGTTTGTACTGAATCTGTCTATAATCAGTCCCCTTCACAGCCGTTATTTGGGCCATAACGCATCTCTTCTCCCCACTAGTGAAGGAGACTAGTCTTTAATGGACGGTTCTGAACTTCACTCTCTCTTAGCATCCACTTGGTTGAAACTGTTCCAGGACACAACATTTTCTAAACTAGTGTCTGTGTACTTACTACTTAATTCCTCCTCTCCCAGAGGAGAATAATGCCAGAAATGCCATTCTGTTCTATCTTTCGCTACAACTGCCGCCGTATCGCAAGATGCAAACCACATCTCCTTTCGTTCTTTAACAACACTCCTTCTCCAGGTTGTTTGCGTACAATTTATACACTCAAATAAATAACGTCATGGAAAATATTTTAACCGTCTCTAGATCTCCTTCTCTCCTTTTAGTATTTACCACCGATTTCACTGTTAAACAACCTTTTAAATCAAAACTCCTTTGAGTGGTTTGCAAAAGACTTCCGTCAATCATACATACCATACCTTGTATGGAAGTGTTTGATTTCACCGCGAGTGAAACACCTTCCAGTTCCATACAAGGTACATGTTTGACTGACAAAAATATTTTGCATACCTCTCAGAGGAAATCGCCATTTCTTCCGTCAATCCTAATTTCCTCATCTGAACTGACACCTTACAATTGTTTCAGTCAGGATCCAAATATCAATTGTCCTCAATTTCTATACATTTCTCTTTATGTTGGTACTGTGAAGTTGTTGGTCAGTGTTGACGTTGCCTGGTGGTTGCCGCTCTCAGGGTTGCCATGGATACCTGCACGCTTTCCTAGAATCACGCACGGCTCCACCATACATGTACCATTGTAGGCACCTTCCCCAAGCTCATCTATAGACGATGAGTTAAACAAGGCAGAATCTCCTTGTTGATGATTTTCTTTATTCTCATCACCTGTCTGCTTGACAATATATTGATATTGGGAAGAGAAATTCTATGTTATTCACTGTTGGTAATTTAACTTTAAAGCTCTTTGGGTATTTTCTTGGTATTTTACTGACTGTATATTTCTATATATTTTCTCTGTCTGTCAGGGTCTTTCATCAGACTGCCGTGTTTACACTTGCTCTGCTGGATACCAGGCTATTCTCCGTGTGATCTCTCTTTCTTTCCTCTTCAATCTGTTTGCCCGGAGTATTTATTGTGGCTCCCACTTTTGTCCACATGTTGTTGTCAATGTAATCTTCTTGTTTGTCACTTCTGTTTGCATTAAACGTTCAGCACAGTCATGTGGAACCTCTACTTTAAATTAACGCTCAGAGATAAATTCTTTGTCTCTATTAACCTCTACTAAAGGGACACCTCTATTAAGGGGATACTTCTCCTTGCCCCGAGGGTGTCTCCTTGATGAAGGTTCCACTGTATCTTAAAGGAGCTACGTCACGGATGTCGCAACTTGAACAATAAATTTAGCTCAATTATTTTCAAGTTCGTCTTTTGCAATCCGTCTCAATCTTCCTCAATCTTATAGCCATCCTTGTTCCTTGTTTGTTTATTATTATATCTTTGGTGTTTTTCTATCTTACTAAACTGAATTATTTTACGGTTTCTTTCAATTTGAAGCTGAAAAATGACTAAGCATATCGTGACATAGCTCCTTTTACCCTTACCTTGATAAGAAGCAGTTTTTTGTCGTGTCTGAACGTGAGACGTGGATAGGAACATTAACTTTATTGATCTGTGACACAGCGACTTCTTTACAGCTGTTTGTGTAAATCAGATTTCTTTGCTCAAGAACGTTACTTCCAGTCCTTCTAGTCGAGGCCTCTTATCGCAAATTTGGTTGTGCTCATCAATACGTACACAGTTCTCTCTTTTTACATTCCAAGTATTAATTTAATTGCATTAATAAGTAAACAATTAAACTGACTTATTATCTGTTGTTGTTATTTTCATTCTCTGTTTATGTGTTCTAATCTATTTAATCCGCATCAATCCCATATTTTCTTGTTTATTTTCTCTTTCTTGTGTCAAAGAAAATGAAATTATTTTGATTAATACACAAAATAAGCCTTGTCTGCCTTTGTAACTCAATCCGAAGGGAACTCTGTAATGGTTAACTAGCTCGCCACGAGTCTCCCTGTTAGCAGCCCAGTGGTTAGAGCATCCCACTGGTGTACGGAAGGTCATGGAGTCGAATCCCGTCGGGGACTCAAATATTTTTCTTTGTCCTACGCTCATGATAAACTGAAGTAACATCTTTCTCAGTACTTTGTTCTGTTTTGTTAGCCTATGAATAGGCTCCTCTGTGGGGGATAGGACAAAAGGGCGAGCGAGAGCTCTGGGGGAGACTCCCCTTGCTCGCCGGCCTTTCTTTCTCTTTCTTCCCACTAGAGATCCTGCTCAATAGAACTTGTTCGAGCTTCACCACCCCATTATATTATCTTCTTTCTCCCTTTTCGTAGCCTAGTTCCCAGGGAAATGCGGAAGCTCGCACTCTTCTAACACTCATGTTTCCTCCTTAGTCCTGTAAATAGGACCTTTTCAATTCCATCTTCTTGAATAGATTGAGCCCTAACCTCGTTCCTAGGGTCTCTCTTCTTCCTGAGAACGATGTTGCTAAGCAACACGACATCTCCTCGTGGCGCCAAACTTACGTGTGTGGTCGCTGGTGTTGGCAATGCTTATGTTCTAATTAGAAACTCGAAAAGAAGAATTGAAAATTACATTAGGATTTGACAAAAAAAAGTCCCCTCCACAGACATCGACTGCGTGACGACCCAATAATGTCTAGCATCATAGGCACGCAATGCGTGCAAAGCCTATGGTAACGATTATTTGTGCTGTTTCCCCAACTTTGTTGCTACGAGGCCTGTATGCAGACGTTAAAATTGTCATGATGAGGAAGTCTAACTACGTGCAGCTATTGTGCGAAAACAAGCAGATAGGATAATCAACATCTACAGACTGTATAATTTGATCCACAACAAAGTGCAAGGAGAGAACAGTGTACGTCAACTGGACTGGAAATCAGCAAAAAACGGAGGTTTACAAAATCTAAGATCACATCAAAAACTGAATATTTCACTGAAAATCGAAGCAAAATCCTTATCCGAATTCCAATTACTCATCCAACATTAATGTCCTTTTGTGTTTCCTTTGTGAATTTTTAATGACTTTGATATGGTAAAGGCCCGATTAAACGGTCACAACATTTGTCACAACATTCTTACAACATTTGTTGTGACTGCCGATGTTGAGACCGTTTGACCACCCCTCACAACAATGTTGTGACAACATTTCTTTTGTTCTTGAAATGTTGAGAGGTTGTTGTGGCCGTTTGACCGGGCATGGTCACAACCATTTGATCGGGCCTTAAGTTGGTGTCTTACATGTCCATTGTAAATACAGTCAGTAACAGGGTTTCTAGCTGTCATCAAGAGTGAACAGTTTTCTCAAGAATTTATAAGATTTTATTCATTGGCTTTGACCTCAGCAACCTCAGCAACCTCAGCAACCTCAGCAACCTCAGCAAGAAGTACGCGTTTTATAAATTTTAAAGGCAAGAGTAACAACAAATGGAAATAAAGAGAGAATATTGAAGGCCCAAAAGAACTATGATGCATTTAGTCATAGTCACGGACATTGATGTTTTATGGTGAATGAAACGTCAGACAATGTTTTTCTCTCTTAAACAAGAAGTTCCGGTATAAAAGGGGCCTGGCCTGGCCATTCTCACACCTAGTTGTCAATCAACCATCAAAGCGTAAACAGCTGACAAACAACCTGCGCTTTTATACACCGATTCAGGCTATTACCGGAAGTTGCATGAAAGCGAGACCTAAGGGCCAAGAATGGCGCGAATCTCAAAACTTGCAGTAGCAAAACATGGACGAAAGAGCATTACGAGAGATAAAGCTTACACCAAACGATATCCCGTGTTCATCCGTTGAAAATGTAGAGGATATAAGCAAATGGACAATACCACAGTTAAAATTCTGGCTTAAGTGTAGAAGACTAAACCAACAAGGATTAAAGAAAGATCTCGTCGAAAAGTAAGTTTCGTAACATTTGTCGTGTGGAAGGTTTTTGTTGCGAGTTTCGTTCCATATAAAACCTCTAAAGCCGGCTTTTATACTTCTTTTTCCGCAGGGTGAAAGCATTCAACTCGATCCCTTACTACAGGGACAAGGTTTATGACCCTGATCCTGATAGAAGCTACACGAAGGCAAAGCTTGACAAGCTCAAGCGGTCAAATGATACAGTAGAGAGCACGCTCGAACAAACAAGCTCCAGTAATTCGCCTTTCGATAGCTTCCCGCCGGACGAGTCCACGTTATTTTCGGAAGACTTTTCTATTTTACCTTCATTTGTACCCATGGACGCCTTTGAACAAGTTAAAAATTCTGGGAAATCAGTTAAGAAGTTTGTCAATGCAGACGTTGTAATAAACTCGAATGACAAAGGCCTTCGCATGATGAGCTTTGTGCACGATTTACAAGTATATAACAGCGCAGAGAAAAGTCTGATATATTTGCGCGCTTGTTGTTGGGCTTCCTACAAAAGGAACGTTAAGTACAAGGTAAAATTGGTTCTTAACCAAAAGGGAACCCCTAAGATTGTGGCAGCAAAGTGTGATAGGGAGTGTCCAGCCTCCAATAGTGGATGTTGCTGCCATGTAATGGCTGTAATTTGGAAACTTGAGGACATGACAAGAAAGTCTGAGCTAACAAATTCCACGCCTAACAGCCTATCATGCACGTCGAAGCCAAGGCAATGGGGAAAAGGGCATAGACGAGAAGTGCAGTTCCATCCGGTGATGGCAACAAATGTGGTTAAGCCAAGACATGCCTCTGACCTTCCTGGCAGGAAGAGAAGAGGCATACAATCCCAATTTTATGATCCTAGACCACCGAAATGTCAGAAGCTTGATGTTGATAGTATGATAAAGCTGAAGCATGATCTTCAGAGCATAAATCCCACCATACCCTTTGCAGCAATGCTACCAGACGAAAAGTCGATCCCAACAGTAATGACTATAGTTGGAACAGTTGCTAAAGGTTCAATAATTCACAAGCAACTCCAAGAATTTACTACTCCTAACTTAGTAGCATCTTGTACTCTGAATAGCAACCCTTTTGCTGTTAACGTAGATTGGAGCCCTGTCTGTGGTAGTACCCACCCCACACCAAATACCCAAAGACAAGAACAGCCACAGTCAAATTTAAATGATGGAACACCTGATCCCTCCTCTCTTGTGCAAAGGGAATCTGATGTGCCAGATATTCCTGATCTACAAGTATCCCTTAATGCTCAGTCTATTGGTGAGGCACATGTGCAGAGAATATCAATTCCCCTGGACAACACCCAAGTGCAAGAAGGATTACAGTCAACTTCTTCTTATAGAACAGCTGATCCCCCCATTCCTCAAGAACAACAACCACCAATACAATCAAAAACATTTATTGAAACACTTACAGATGAGCAAAAGCACATTGAAATGGCAACAAGAGGGCAATCAGTCAACCCTGTTTGGTTTGAACAAAAGCAGAACAGGATAACTGCCAGTATCTGTAAAGGTGTATTTTCCCATATTCATAACCAAAGGTCAAAGACACCAGAAAATCTAATTAAAAGAATTACAACAAAAGGGAGACCTTACAAGCAAGTGAGCTATTTACAAGCTAAACAACTTAATTATAAAAGTAAGAGTATGATTTATGGCATTGAAAATGAGCCAGTTGCAGCCAATTTGTACAAAGAATACCTTTTATCATTACCAGATGTGAAGGAAGTCATACTTCAAGAGGTTGGCCTAATTGTAGACAAAGATAATACAGTTCTTGCAGCAAGTCCTGATAGAATTGCAACCATTGAATATCAAAATGGTGACATTGAGCATAGAAATGTAGAAATAAAATGTCTTGAGTCAAAGCAGGATGTCTCACCTACGGTTGCCATCAAAGATCATCAAAAGGAAACAAGTTTTACATTTATGGAAACAAACTCTTTCTATGAAGTGAAAGAAAAACATCAATACTGGTTTCAGTGCCAAATGCAGATGGGAATCACTACACTTCCATTGACTGACTGTCATTTTTACCAACTTCAGATACCCCATTTTGGTTCTGAAGGTCACATCATCATCAAGATGGCAATATGAAATTAAACCAAGTTTACTTGCTTTTCATGAGAAATATATCAAAAGCAAGAACACTCAATGACTCTAGAACAGAACATTATTTTTTAAATTCACTTGAAGGGGTATCCTAAACTAACAGGCCCAAAAAGGGGCTCTTCAGACACTTGTAGTATTCTGCTGTCTAAAGATAAGATTTTAGTCTTGCACCTTGTCTGGGGAGAAAGGTGCTTTCAGTTTGAAATTGTTCCAGTGTTCTTTGAATGTAAATATCTATACAAACTAAAAAGTGAGTTTCTCTAGACAGAAATGATTGGATTTTGAAAGTTGACTAACAATGCGCACACAGTCCAGATCTGATTTATAGATCCATAGCTAGAAAGAGGCAGAACTTGATTAAATATATGCCAAGCCTTTATCCGCTTTATTGCTCTTTCGATATGAATTCGCACATTAGCTATACTCATGGTCTCAAAACATTGGCTTTCTGTAAACTGGTCAGATGCAAAAAATCTCTTTGGAGGAATATATAAGCTCCCTCCTCTGAGGGCAATCAGGTCATGGATTTCAAAGCCTTTGTCTGCAAGGTATTGATCCCCTGTTTCAATTAGCTGACAAAAATTACTCTTTTCAACGGTTTCTTTGTCACTGATTCTTCCAGGATATAGGTGACTAACAAAGGTAATCCAGCCACTAGGTGAAATGCAGACCAACCCCTTAAATGTATCATGAGATTTATAATCTGAGTACATTTCTGAATGCTTCTGATAATCTTTGGGCAGTTCACATTTCAGCTCGGTACAATCTAAAATTCCTCGTACATTTTCATATCTTCCCTTAAATGATTCTGGCAAGTGCTGCTTCATCTTCTCTTTTGAAGGCCACACAGGCAAACTACCTAACAAGTTGTAAAGGTAGTTTGCCCAAGTGACAACAACATCAGAGACAGTACTTACAGATACATTAAATCTATGCGCCAAGTCACGCTCGAATAATCCAAGTCGCACCCTTGTCAGAAACATCCACAACTGATCAATTGGCTCTATTTCTCGCTTTCGTTGTTTTTCTTTCTTCTGGCCTTGTAAATAAGGAAAAGCAGTGTCTGCGAGGTCTCCATTCACTTTGGAACGCGCCTGGTTCCAACTGAGAAGCGACTCAGAACACGGTTTGACAAAGTTCCAAAATGCTATCAAAGCTTGGTAATTCGGAAATCCTGTGTAAAAGAATATGTCGTCATCATTGGATCTAAAAACCGTTCCAGGCAAAATTTTGAAAGGAAGACCTTTTGTCTGAGATCACAAATCTCGGCAACTAAGTCTTTCTCTTGTGGTTTGTCTTCTGATTCTTTCTCTGGGTGGTTGTCTGCAGTGTTAAGTGATTCGCATGAACGGTAAACTGTCTCCTCATATGTTACTTCCCCCGATGGGCCCGCAACTGATAATATTATTCCAAGCTTATTGTCTTCACGTACTTTAGCTCTTTCGGACCTCCCACTCTCTTTATCGTGATCCACTGACCATGCAAAAACAGAAAGGAACTGCGTTCTTTACAAGATCATGCCTTCTGCCAGTTAAAGATGTTTTATAATCTTTCGCAGTAAAATGTTCCGAACAGCAGAAGAGTGATGTGTTAGAAGTGAATTTTCCGTCGCCACGTTTCATCCTTAGCTCCCATATTTTCCTCTGACTTTGGTCTAGCGGAAAAAGCGTGAAAAATAAGATCTTTCCGATTGTCAGAACGATTGTTACATAGTGCTGCAGCGCAACACTTGTGACTCGTGTATTTTGACTCCGCCATGTTTGTTTTTAATAGCCCTTAGGCCTCGCTTTCATGCAACTTCCGGTAATAGCCTGAATCGGTGTATACTACGACCGTTTCTGATAAAATGTGTTTCATTTTTGCTAAGGATCGATGTTCTGTATAAACGATTTGGCGAATCATTGGATCAACCTGACAAAATTCTGGGTGGTTAACATCTGTGATGGACTAGCATTCCTTCCTTCCTTCCATACAACTTCGTTCCAGGGTCTCTCTTCCTCCCGCCGAAAGCAACGGAAAGAGACCCTGGCTCAGGCTGGTGGGAGGGCTCCTATAATTATGAATCTTTGTCGCACCGCCACTGTTCTCAGGGAATTGCGGGTCGTCGTTTTAAGATCTCTTTTAAGGCCCAAGCAAGTTAAGTGTTTAGAGGCAATTTACTGTGGCCGATTATGTTGTTAAACCGGCAAACCAAGTTCATATTTTGTCTAAAAATGCTGTAAAATCTAACACATCGCACAATATAAATAAACAAAGTGAAATGAAAACAAACAGAAACAAACAATAGTACGTAATTTACCTGGAGTTGGGTTTGAATTTCTTGAAGATTCATAGCGATCGCAATGTTTTGATCGGCTTCATTTTGTCAACTTTTTAAATATAAAATATTCGCAAACGCCGCCGGTAGCGACAAAATACACGAGACCGTCAAATGAACAGAAAAAAAGAATCGAGCAAAACATCGTAACCGAATAAATAAAAACTATAAAGATTTTATTTACCCCTTTCATGTCCTGAATTCGAAACGCGAACGGCTGGCCTTTCGAACCTTCGCCGGCCTTCGCACTCTTGATAAATGTTCGTTGTACATATGGCGATATTTCGATAAAACACCTGAGAACTATGGCTTTTCTTTGAGCAGGATACATCGCCAACCGATTTGCACAGCCTGCAACAACTCTAATTTTAACATACAGTACTTTGCAGATGATTTATGTGGCATCCTGAACCGCCATAGTGTTTACCACGAATTTTTACAAACACTCAGTAGAGACAAATTTCACACTTAGCTGCCCCTCCCTCGAATCGTTTATTTGTAATCTCCATGATTCTTGGAGACACGTGACCAGCCTGAGCCAGGGGTCTCTTTCCGTTGCTTTCGGCGGGAGGAAGAGAGACCCTGGAACGAGGTTGCCTTCCATATAGATTTATAACAAAATTGTAAAAGAGAAGTGAAATGCAAATAAATGTATTGTAAATGTATTGTATTGAGAGTAGCAATACCACTAGTTGCTTTTTAGTTGCTAACATAAAATGGAATCAGAGGTCTATAACTAGAGGTTTCCATCTAGCATTGCGCGCGGCCCATCAGATTAGGAATTAGGCTATTTTTAGACACTTTTCGCGCGAAACCAGCAGCCAATCACGCACCATGCCTGACAAATATGGTCATTGAACGCGCTAGCTCGACAATTTTTGTTCAAGACGGTTTGTTCGTCGATTGAAAAGATGGCTAAAATCACTAAGTAAAAAGCCTTGGCCCTTCTAAATCAAACAAAAGTTAATTCTACTAAATAATGCACGAAGTTTGGAACGAAATATTTAATGGGAAATGCCTGTAAAATGTACAACTAATGCGACTGAAAGAGCACTAAAGGCAGCCTGAAATTAATTTACGGAAGACCGCGGACACAATTAATTCGTCCAAAGAATGAAAATCTGTTTACAACACAAGTTTAAGCTTAGTCTATTCAGTATTGTTACCTTGTATTTCGACGAGGCTTGTCAATTCCAGCTGAATTAAGTTTTAAAATCAGCACAATAAATATCCATGGATCAGTTAAGCCGTTATAAGCTTATAACTTGAGCTTACGGCAGTTCGTCAAGCGTTCGTGACAGTCAATCATTCAAAGATCACTTCACAGTGAAATTCTCTTTCTTTCCATCCATGTAGACATTGAGGGTTTCCTTTGTTCTTTTACTTCAATGAACTTGATTTCAAGCTCAGTTCGTTAATTCTGTAGTCGCGCAAGTTTCGCCCGCCGTAATAAACAAGTGAAACCTTCGGCTGCGTATAGCTGTCCGTTCAACTTGTAAAATGAATATAATGTTCAGCTCCACAATTATTTCGAAACTTCCCATGTTAAGCTAAACCATCTGCACAATTTTCCAGAATATACGAAACTTTGGAGAGATTGAACGAAGATTAATCCGCGGAGAAACCTTTGTCTTTTCATTCAACTTTCGACAACTTGCCAACTGGACACCGCGCCAAGTTTTGCCGCCGAATTCATACAAATCATACTTCATTTAGATTGAACTGAAAAATCACTCAGTCGATTTATAGTTTTACAAAAAGTATACCGAAGTTTGACCTAAATTTAGTGAAGTATTTAAACAATTATTACATTCTGCTGTGACGCTTTTCGCTTTTCCTTGGCCGGCAAAGTTTCTGATTTTGCCTTTGCGCACCTAGCGCTCGCATATTAAAAATGGTTCAACGTGATTGGCTGCTGGTTTCGCGCGAAAAATGTCTAAAAATAGCCTAATCCCTAATCTGATGGGCCAAGGCCCAATACCAGAGATGGAAACCTCTAGTTATAGACCTCTGATGGAATTAACTGCCAGCGAGGCTTCTATTTCCTCAAATCCCTAAGATAGAACTGAGCAGACTTTCTATCTCCCTTGTTGTAACTGTAGTTTCTTTCATGCGTGTCTGCTAGTCTATGACCACTTGTCTACAGGATCGCTTTGTTTACATATGCTTTTTCATTTTTATTCCACATGAAGTGCTCAAGTTCAAGCGGCGAACTCGTTTCTTAGGGTTTTATGTTCAGGTGCTGGCCAAGGCTCTACAGGAGGGTCTGACAGAAACAGCACTGGACTGGACTAACGATACCATGGCTTGGATTATAAGGTAGAAGTCCCTTCGTATCGTAACTGTTCATTTGTTGCGTTTTTGGATCAATACACAACGCTCCACTAGAAGAAGCGCTGTGTGATGACCCCCCACTTCCACCCCCACACCCCCCCCCCCCCCCCCCCAAAAAAAAAAACCCAACAAAAATAGGTCTAGAAGTTGTATGTGTGGTTGTCTGCTGTTTGATTGGTTCAGGAATTTGGAAAACTAACAAAAATATGTCAAAAAAGTTATATGTGGCTGTTGTCCACTTTTTGATTGGCTGAGAAGTTTGGGAAACCAACGGAAAGTCGTGAAAAAGTTGTCACGCAAAAATTACTTAAAAACGTTAGCGAGTTAAACGATATACATCACGCTAAACTGTAATGTTAATACTCTTCCAAAACCTTTCAAATTATAGAATACAGTTCGTATATGCGTCACAATCCTTGCAACAGCCAATAATTTCAGAAGGTGTCTTCTCAGTTGTACTCAGATCATCTGGACTCTAAATCTAACCATTAACACGTATTTCTGCTGTTGTTCATAGGAGAAACGAAATGCTGCTGGCTAACAAGCCCACCATAGTGCGTCAAGCTGCCGCAACAGCTGGACCTGAAGAGGAGAAAATCAAAAAGTTTGCGACCGCCATTGTTGAGTTCAGTAAGGTAAAAATCGCAAAAGAAAATACTTCATGTAATATATCAAACACGTGAGACAGTGTTGCATCTCATTTCCAAACAACAAGAAGAGAGTTGAAAATACGACACGCAGCGGAGTATTTTGGCGAAATTTGAGGTGTTTGGAAATCGGATGAAACACTGTCTTGAGGATTCGATATAATTAGCTTCTAAATCGAAACAAAAACTAAGAGAAAACAGATAAATAAAATCATAAAAATCTATGTTAATTAAGACCGGGTATCAAAATTTCCTTTGTTTATACAACTTAATGAATTATTAACGAGTTTGTGAATATTTTATCTAAACTGAGTACGTAAACAGATGTGTCTCGTCTCGAACTCATTTCCATCTCCCACGATATAAATGGCTGAGATTCGACCCAAAAATTTCCATACTGATGACGTAGCTCTACAGAGATACGTGTAGTGGCTCTGATTGGTTGTTGCTTGGATATGAATTTTTACGCTCAATTAAAACCAATCAGGGACACTACACGGATCTCTGTAGAGCTATGTCGAATCTCAGACGTCAATGATCGGGAAAAGAATTGAGAGCGAGAAGAGAGACGTATACTAGCTGGTCATTATTAAATTGTTATTGTTTTCAGTTGAGGAAAGGTTGGATACAAATTACTCATTACATGTAAGGTGTAGACTGCAAAACAGTCGTATTTTTCGCGTTACGATTCATACGCGCGCGGTCTTCGAATGAAAGGTCTGGAGCGAGTGTGAAAACGGAGAGTGGGACTGGGGAGAAACGCTGAAAAATACGACGCCTCACACGCCCTTCGGCTTACGACGCCTCACACGCCCTTTTCCGCTTACGGCGCTTCGCGCCTTTAGCGGAAAAATAACGACTGTTTTGCAGTCTATGTAAGGTGTGGCTATAGTCGTATCCAATCTCTGCTCGACCAAAAATGAACAAAAATTACTGGGTACGAGTGAGCCCTTTTAACTTGTGTGTGTTGACGTGAGTCTCCATTTGGTCTATAAAGATGAGATCAATTATAGCTTTTTATATATTTTATAGCTTATTTTCTTCTTTTATGAAATATTTTTTGTTCATTTTTGTGGTTTAATTTTCCACTTTTCCAGCCCCCCACAAGAAGTCCACAGAAGACTCGTCAGGGAGAGACTGGGCACGGGGAGAAAGAAGACACAGAGATTGCTGTACGTAACAAACAGGAGAACGCGTCCAGACCTCCACCGACTCACAAGAAATCAATAGTACCCAGTACCGTGTCCAGAAGGGTAAGATTATTTTGATGTAGTACAGTCATTTTGGCGCCAAAAAATGGTGCTTTCTCAGCACTGCCGCGTATCACAGGCAATGAGAAGATTATCGGCATCAAAGGAAATTTGTCCTGATACTTCAACAAATTCTCCCAACTAGTACTATAAGAAATGTATGGAGACCAGTAAGGAGAATTTGTATGTTAATATTATCAGTGCTTTAAAAAGCGTTCAGTCTTTCAGTTGAAAAATCAGTGATGTGTTCCTGTTTGTTCCTCTTCTGCGTGAATCGTTGAGCGACAAGTTCCTTTTATAGATATCTGATGAGAAGACCAATTGTGCCAGCTTTTACAATGTGACATAACTTGTATCTTCTTCCTTGATAGGCACGAAGATTCAAAGGACGAACGGCTGAAGAAATTGACACATACAACGTGAGTAGCTTGTGACACTGACTGAATAATATAATATATTTCACATTGTGTTTCTACCATGGAAGCTTAAAATTTACAATCATTTCTTTTCATTGTGAGTATGTTGTCAAATCGTTTAGACAAAAAGAAAGACAGTGGAAGCGTACTTAAAGTCTTTTGTTTATTTGTTGTTGTTTTGTTTGTTTGTTTTCTTCAGTTTTTCGGTTGCCTTTGTTTGACCGCAACTTATAAGTTCTTACTCGGTGTTCTTTTTGTTTTTGTTTGAAGGCAATCGACCGTCTTCAGAGTGTTTTGCCTGAATACTGGAGATCCTCACAAAGGAGAAAAAAGCTGAGAGCTGTCAGCTGCGAGGAACTGCCTTGGAGAGCCCAGTACTGCACGCGCATAATTTTTTTTAAAGCGAAAACGGCGAGCTCTTGAATACAGAATTTGTTAAGTTGGAGTCTTGACTGAGCCAGCGGTTTCATCGGAGAAGTTGCTAAGCAACTACCTCTCCGAACGGGGCAATGCACAACAGGCTCATCCAGTTGTTCAAAGGGTGGATAACACTTTCTGATGGATAAATCGCTATCCATTGAATAAATGTTAACAAAACAATCTACGCTATTCACTGGATAGTGAATTTCTCCGGTGGATAACGTCATCCATCCTTTGAACAACCGGGGCTGGGTTACCACAAAGCCCCTAACCCTAAAAAAGAATAGAAGGTTGTGTTTAGAACTGACGAATGAAAGTAGATACTCCGGGGAGGCAGTGGCCATGGTTTACTGCGGATATTTTGTTCATATTCTTTTGTGTCATTTTAGATGGGAATTCTTCTGGCCGTGCGAACTTCGACTTGTTTCTTGACAAAGTGGAAAGTGGACAACGTTTGGCCGACGCTGGAGACGCGGAAAACCCGTTGTACAGGTTTGTGAGAAACAAGTCTGACTAGTCTTTATGTTTGTTTTTACCCCTGGAGTGTTCTGTGATGCATACACGCATTAGTTTGATAATAACTTTACGGAGGGGTGTGGGGCAGGGGTGTGGGGCAGGGGGGGTTGGGGCAGGGGGGTTGGGGCAGGGGGGTTGGGGCAGGGGGGTTGGGGCAGGGGGTTGGGGCAGGGGGGTTGGGGCAGGGGGGTTGGGGCAGGGGGGGTGGTTGGGGCAGGGGGGTTGGGGCAGGGGGGGTTGGGGCAGGGGATGGGAACCCGGGAGTAAAGGGGCGAGAATTCCTTGCCTCGGGCGACATTTTTTTTTTACGCTTTTTACGCCCACTTCAAGATGGCGGCCATTTAAGCGACTAAATATTGTTTCAGGTTTATCAACAGTTTAGAATTTGTAGTTAGCCAACGTTTTACTATTTGGGGTTAAAAAATGGTTTAAAGATTTTATGATTCGTTCGTAGTAAACCAGTTAGTATTGGTCAGTTTTGACGTATGTTATGGAAGCACGTTATTGCCTTAAAAATTAGTGTTTTGGGCAGCTTGCAGCTCGATTGTGTTGTGCTAGGGAATAAGGTTATTGTGGGTTCGAATCAACTCAATTCATGAACTGTGTTCCCTTTTTTGTGGAAAAAGTCTTAACGCCGCCATCTTGCCGCCATCTTGCCGCCATCTTGCCGCCATCTTGCCGCCATCTTGCCGCCATCTTGCCGCCATCTTGCCGCCATCTTGCCGCCATCTTGCCGCCATCTTGCCGCCATCTTGAAGTGGGCGTAAAAAAAAATTGCCCGGGGAGGCGGGAGAAAAGAGGGCGGGAAGCGAGATTCCCAAGGTGGCTGGAACCGGGAGAAATAGGACAAATTTCACAACATTGTATAATATTCCAATAGAAAAAGCACAAAGAGATGAAAACCACAACGGAAGGGGTGGGATGCGCCAGAACAAGGTACGGGAAGCAGGAAATTCAGCCCCCCTGTCCACCCCCCCCCCCCCCCCCCCCCCCCCCACCACCACCACCCATTATTATTCTAGACAGAAGAAATGCGCTCTCTAGTAGGGGGTGATTCGTAAAGCACCACTGGCCTACATACAATATTACAAACTTAGTAACTGTGATACCAATGATTAGTATCAATTCTTCTTACTAATTGCCATACGATTCTTTTAATATTAGTTTCGGAGAAATTAGTGGTACATCAAGGCCATCCCTTAAGTTGATGATTGTCTTTATTCTCATCTCATGTCTGCTTGACACTGTATTGATATTGCTAGGAGAAATGAGATGCTGATCAAGACTTGGTGCTCAGCTGTGATCTCAGAGTACTCAGTTGTCATTTTCCGTTTTCGTTCCCATTCCTTGTAGGCCATCTTTCATGGATCCTGATTGGTTCGGCTATGCTACATCCGGGACCTTAATAGTCTCGTGGGCTGGCGCGTCAAGAAGAGCCTCACCGGAGCCCCCCGCGGGATTTAGCGGCTCAGCCCAGGATACGCCATATTCTCCGCAAGCTCCATCAGGGACTCGTGGAAACCAACGAACCGCGCAAGGAGGATACCAAGGGGAGGGAGCTAGGTAAGTTACAAGATTTGTGGAGTCCCTTCTATCCCTCCCTTAGTAAAGTGACTGCTTTGCCATTGAACTTTAACATAGTTTATTTGTCGTCTCAAATTTTAAACCAAATGTGTTTGTGTTTGCAACTTACTCTTGGTAGACTTTTTGGATGTTGAAATTAAAGCGGTCTTGGTAATGATCAATTTGTTACAATAGCTTGACTGACTGACTGATTGACTGACTGGCAGACAGACAGACATAAACTGACTGGCAAACAGACAGACACAAACTGACTGACTGACAGATGGACTGACTGACTGACTGTCGATCGATCGATGATTGACTGATTGATTGATGGATTGAGTGATTGATTGATTTAATTGACGTTTCGATTGAACAGGACTGGAAGCAGAGTGACAGGTGTCACTGCAAGTGATGTCTCCACCTTAAGCAAGTCCCCCATGTTCTTCCTGTTCTTCTGCACTGGACAATTTATCACGAGCCATTGTACGTACCAGAAATAACTTATATTAAAATAAAACCTTTTTACGGTCGGAATTGTGACCATGCCCCTCGTGAATGTTTGTGATTGGCTAATAAGGGTCGGAAAGTCGTTGGGTGTTTTTACGAGGAATTGACTGAGTAAAAAAACAATTATAGGTTCCCAATTGAAGCTGTCTGTAAAGATGAAGGCAATTCAAATGAACCAGCCAGGTGGTTATAAAAAAAAAAGCAGTTTAATTGCCGCAGTTTTTCGGCCATTTTAATAATATAATTGTACAAACATGCTACGGATTACAGACAGTATGTTTGGGCAAATCTGACGATTTCTGAAGTATACAAAGCCTGCAAACTTAAATTAGTTACCTGACAAAAGGTTTTACCGATCAATTTTGAGAGATGATGTTGTTCTCGGGACTGGGAGCATGTAGTCGCGGTTTCAATGTCCAGTCCCATACAATTATCTGTAAGACAGAGTCAAAAGTCTGCGGGATAACTTCTGTAAGCCACTTTTGCTGCACGAAAAAAAATGTTAGAGTTAAGTTATTGCACACTAAACCTCAAAAAAACATAATTTGAAAACTGTTTTTCCTAAGGTGTTTGACTTATCGTGGTAAGTTCTGGACCATGCTCCAAAACGCCTGCAGGGCCCTATGGAACATGACACAGACGGTGCTCATGCGAGTAGTGGCGGGAACGCTCCATCTCGCTGAGGACCCATTGGCTGAAGGAAGTACTGATATTGATGTGCTGAGGAAGGCCCTATGGCAAAGGTTCTATTTTGGAGCGGATAGATTGTTGGACATGATGGTTCTTGTTCAGGAACAGACCAAGGCGGAATCTGAACAAAATAAAAAGGTACGAACAATAGAGTACTGCAGTCATGACGTCAAAAAATTAAATTTGCGAAATTATGACATTTGATCAGCTATTCAGAGGAAGCATGCCAAAAAAACGTCCACTTGCCAAAAATTAGCTCTCCATTGCAATTTGCGGCCAGATATGGGCACTTCAGGTCTTAATTTCTCCATACAAATCCTTCTAATTCTGTGTAGTTTAGAACAGGCGCAAAATTAGAGAGGTTTGTATGGGACGGTACCAAACTTTGAACCTCTATATATCGGCCGCAAATTGCAATGGAGAGCTAATTTTTGGCAAGTGGACGTTTTTTGGCATGCTTCCTCTGAATAGCTGTTTGAAAATTTGTGACGTCACACTACCACTCTATAGTAGCCGTACGGTATTTACTTTGATGTGCCCTGTCATGTGTCGGGCCAATCTAAGCTATTGTGTGACAATGTGACTTCATTGATTTAGCGTGACAAAGTAAAGAAGGGGGACCTGGTAATCAATGCACAGCAAGGCATCATGGGAGGAGTAGAGGACGAGAGAGGTGGGGCAAGTCTGTTGTTTGAAACACCGCTGGACAAACACGAATGTAGCGGACACCGCGCTGGCTCAAGAGGTTCATTCTGTACACAGTGGAGATGTTATTTTACGAGCGAAAGTGGGAGAGGACTGTTGGTATCATCCTACGATTCAATGCGCTGACAAGGTGAGAGCAGCTTCGTAGAATTTCATGTGTGTCTTTCGTTATTTAGACAGTCGGGGAAACAAGTACCAGTTGACGGGACTGAGCCCGTGGTTTTGCGTCCCGAAGTTGCTAAGCAACATAACGTATCCTCATTGCGCTATGCTGGCGCGATTGCTCTCAGAGTACTCGTGCTAGTCTTTGATTGGAAAATAACATCGGAAACTCTTCGATTGTTGCAACGAATATTTGCCAAAAACAGCACTTGTTCCCGACTGTGGAGATTTCAGAGTATCAGAATCACCTAAATTGCGTGGCTTGACCCTTTTAACGTAAGGAAACGGTAGTCAGGCTGGCTTCTTGTCTTAGCTTTTCTACTGCATAAGGCTAACGTCTGTTTACATCTCAAATGTAGAAATTCACCCGATTAATAAAAAAACAGATATCATAGCTAGATAGAGCATGTAAAATGTAGTTATCGTGCCAGATTGGAAATGAAACGGCTTGAAACCGGCTTCAAACGATGCAATTAAAGGTTGCAGCATTTATAGACATTTGTATTTTTTTGTCACCCAGCCATAACCGTCATGAATGAATGAATGAGAATGAGAACTTTATTAAAGTGTCAAGAACCTTGTAGCCTGGTAATAATAAAGTCATCAAGATCATCCTCTCTTGCCGTCATACAAATTTGACGGTTTTTTAAAAGGAAAAGTATCATTCAATATTTACGTATTCCTCTCATATTTTCTGCAGTTACTAAATGGTGCAGTCGCTATCAATTTGTATAATATCTATAACACTTCGTTGATTATCAACTCGAGGTTGATAAAGGTAAATTAACCGCCGCAGCGAATTTCTAGAAGCTGACGTTTCGAGCGTTAGCCCTTCGTCGGAGCAAAGTAATATCAGACTAAATTGAATTTTCGATAAATTTATGACAAAGATCGCCATATTGAATTCCAGGAGTCGCTATGCAGAGTCACTGTTGCCCTTGCTAATCGTCGCACAAAGGAACCTTCAGGAACAAATCGAAGCTCATGGCGGCCAGTCCAAAAGTCAGCCGATCATCACTGTCTGCAAGGAAACAGGAATCGCTGAAGAGTTTCTTCATTAAACCAACTGAGTACATGTCGATTGAGCCCGCGGTGCATATTGATCCTGAAGGTCATGATGTATACAGCGGTAGCTTGGATGCGCTTCGACTCGTCTCAGTCCCTCTCGATGTCAATAACAGCTTACAAGCTCTGCACCAGGGCTCTTGAGTTGAAGCATCACACGGCACGGTCACTGGAGCACAGTCGACAACTTTTGCTGTGTTTATCTTGCGGGCCAACAAGAAGGTAAGGGAACTGAACACTATTGGCTTTACTTGGTAAGTGTTAGAACGGGTTTCAATTGATTACCGAATAACCAAAACCAATGCAATTACGATGACCAATCACAACAAAAGTAAGAAACAAAACGAACAATGACAACTCAAGGGAACTATATGTAACCGACGCCAAGCGCGGGAAAAACGCGTGTGAACAAGTTTTTTAAACCAATCACAGAGTAAAGCAAAACCAAAAGCAATAGCAGTTATTACAGATGTCAGCGGTTTGACATGCTAACGAGGCGAAAGGGTCAATCTGGTATTGTTAGCCGTTTTGACATGCAAACGAGGCGAAAGGGTCAATCTGGCATTGTATTGGCCCATTAGCCATTTGTAGGCTCGATTACCGGGAAAATGAGCCAGAACGAAGACCGGACTCGAGAGAGCGGCGTATCGAGCCTAACTCGTAACTGACTGCGGGCTCAACTGTTATAACAGCTATTGAGGATTACTTTCGACACTCAATTGAAAATCTGTCTATGTCATTTCAGTGATGCTATAAATTGTTAGCCTTGTTGTTGATTTTGTCTTCTTTTTTGGTGGAAAGAGTTTAAGAAGCAAGAAATCGTAAAACAAAATACGGTGGATTTCTTCGACGATTGTTATTTGATTCCACCGCTTTTGTTAAGTCTGTTCCAATCCAATTGATCTGAAGAGCCAGGCGGCTAATCAGTGCCAACACCTAACTCCGGTTTCTGTAGCATGAAGAGACTTGAAGTATTGCTACTCCCGTGAATGGAATGCTAGTCCATCGCAGGTTACGCCCCAGTATTTTTGTCAGGTTGCTCTGGCAATTCGTCGGTACCCATTTATACTCCTGGGTGGAGAGAGAAACTGTGAGAGTCAAGTATCTTTCCCAAGAACACAAAATTGTTATACTGGCAGCATTATAATATTGAGACGTTCGTTATATCGGGGATTCAGTTTCATTGGGAGGTTAATTATATTAGGGTGTTACCTGTATCAGGGGTCTCGTTATGTCGGGGTTTATCGTTAAATAAGGGGTATCCTTGCAGGGATTTCGTTATATCAGGAGGTTCATTCTATCGGGAGTGAGTTCATTATTTCGCGGACGTTTCGTTATACCAGGGATTTAACAATATTGGGAGTTTCCTTATACCGGGGATTTGGTTTGTCACGATGTTCTTCTGTCGGGATGGAGTTCATTATTTCGAGGGGGTTTCGATATATTAGGGATTCATTTCGCTATATAGGGAGGTTCCTTATATCTGGGGGTTCGTAATATTGGGGCTTGCACCGTACAACTGGGACGGATCTCTCATTGTTTAAAGGAGCTACGTCACGATATTTTAATATTCATTTTTGCGAAGTGCAAAATCACCTTCAAATTGAAGAAAGCCTCAAAATAATACTTTACTAAGGTAGAAAAACACCAAAGAGGTAATAATAAACCAAACAGGAACAAGGATGGTTGAGGATGGAGAAGATTAAGACGGATTGCGAACGACGAACTTGAAACAATTGGCCACTTTTTTCAAGATGCGCCATCCGTGACGTAGCTCCTTTAATGACTTTTACTTTTCTTTCACAACCAATGAATTTACAAATTGTTTCTTTTATTTGTTTTTTTCAAACAGGAGGGTCTAGCGCCCGTTTACATCGCGGGTCATCCCGTGTCGGGTTCCTTCCAAGCCAAGTAAAGCCTCCTACAGATGTGCCAGTAGATTTAACAAAGAATTGTTTGACGCTGTTGAGGACGTGCAAACGTTTACTCTGCAACCCTCGCAGCTGGCTGTGGTTGTTGCTTCCTATGACAAGACGATTGGTAGGATTCAAAATCTTATTTTTATCACATGGTTTTATCCACAAACGGAAAGTTAGAACGCACCTTGTACAGCATGATAAACAGTACCACTTGAAAGTACCGCTCGATAGCTTTCATTTGAATGGTCACACACTAGGGTTTCATCCACAGACTCAGTAAAAGTTAGAACCGCCTTGTACAGCATAATAAACAGTACCACATGAAAGTACTGCTCAATAGCTTGTATTTGGATGGTCACACACTAGGGTTTCATCCACAGACGGAAAGTTAGAACCACCTTGTACAGCAGAACATACAATACCACATGAAAGTACCGCTCAATAGCTTCCATATGAATGGTCACACTCTAGGTTCAGTTAGAACCATCTTGTACAGCATAATAAACAATACCGCATTGCTCAGTTAGCTTTCATTTGAATGGTTACACTGGGGTTTCATTCATTGACTTGAACGTTTCGGAAGTAAAATGGTTATACGTGATTCTTTCTCTCCATAGAAATGTTACAGTTTCGGAGACAGAAAAGTCTCGCTGCTCAAGCAATGCACGAACTGGGAAACATCATGTTCCACAGCGGAAACATCAGGTTTGTACGAGTTTCTGTTTGCGTAGCCAGCCTTTGTAATCATCTCTCATTGCTTACCAGTCAGAGAAAATAATTCAATTTTTCAACCAATCAGACAAGAGCAAAAACACAACCAATCGTGACTGTTATTGTTATATGCGCGTTGTCCGGCACTTCGCGCCAGTTACGTTTTCCCGCGCTTGGCAAAGGTTGAGTGTTTCCCGCCTCTTGGCACCCGTTGCATGTCTTCCCGCGCTTGGAACCGGTTGTTACTTTTATGTTTCCCTGCCCTTGACACCCATTACGTTTTTTCCCGCGCTTGGCAAAAGTTGCATGTTTCCCGCTCTTGGCAGCCGTTACATGTTTTCCCGCGCTTGACGCCTGTGGCATAACTTTCCACTTATTTCTCTCTTTTTGTTTGTGACCCATTACAGGGCAGCTTACAAGTGGTGGGCAGAATCTCTTGACACGGTCCTTAACACAGCAGACTCGCTGAAAACGTGGCGTGATCTGACGTCATCCTCTGACACGTCCACTCAAACCCGCTGGCTGTGCTGCTTCAGCGATGCGGTTTTGTGGGGATGTCTACTGGGAGGTGTTCTGGCCGCTGATATCGCACAGTAAGTCAATAAAGAAAGTATAGACACTCCTAACTAATGCACTGCTTAGACGACAGTAATATCCGATTTCCAAACACCGAGAAGAAAGTTGAAAATACGACGCGCAGCGGAGTATTTTTGACGAACTTCCAGGTGTTTGGAAATCGGATGAAACACTGTTTTGAGTGTTTTATATATTTTGCAATCGAAACATAAACTAAGGATTAAACGGAGAGATAATAATAATCTCAACAATTCGGTGTTTGGAAATCGGATGAAACACTATCTCTGGTGTTTGATATATATTTTGTCAAAAATCGTCATGTTACCATCACATTCACGTCACACCAAAACTTTATCAAAACCATTATTTTTCTTGTTCCTTCAGATATATTCACACATCCAATCTTGGTCTTCGCTTGGAGTGTTGCCTGCTTTCCGCCACATTTTTCAAGGTAAGACAAGTTTCTTCTCTGTCTCGCTTTCTGCGGTCTCTCTTGATATTTCCCATTTAGTATTCATTTTTCACTTTTCACCGCATTACTGTTTCTTCGCAGGCCTTGTTCTGTTCCTCCCTACCCCACCCAACTGCCGACAAGGATTATGCTTTGTACGAGGTTGGGACTGGTTGCGAGGTGGCCGAGCTGATACCTGGGATTGATCTTCTGTCCGAGGCTTTTAGAAGTAATGGACGGTCAGTTGTGGCCGCGTTAAGATGGATCACTGAGGAACTGGCCCGAGCTAGATACCTAATCACGGTAAGATATTAACCCCGAGAAAATAAATTTTCTGGATACAGTCTCGAACGGCCCTGTGAGCGTGGACACTCTCGTAATGTCGACAGCTCTACTTACGGCGCCTTGACAAAACCCCGTTTGAACTCTAATTACAAACTCTGTAATTTCAAAATTTCATAAGCATCCTATTCCTGTAAGCGGTTTTCGCGGACACTTTCCAAGGGTTCCCGTAAGGCGGACACCCCAACGGAACAATCCTATTGCCCTCCAAATCTTTGATATAAAGGACCTTACTATGACCCACTGCGTTTTGTTGCAGTGGGACTGTTAATGTTTCGATTTCACTGAGGTATACCACGACCGGGGACATTGTATAAGACAATAAAACAAAGATTTATTTCATCGGATGTTTTTTTTCAATAATACTGTTTACTGTGGAGCGTTATACGAGAATCTCATAAGCGGCCGACCTATCCTTTATACGGCTAGTGGCCGCTTACGAGGAATCATTCCCCGTGAACGACCAGCTCCAATTGGCGGACACTTTTTCTGCTTCCCGAGGGTGTTCGCTTACTGGAAAGCTTTGCCTGTATACTGTAATTTTAGTGCGAGGACATCTGTACATTTTGAGGCGAGCGGAGGCTTCTTCAGTTTGACCTAAAGTTATATACATGTAATCTCCCACAAAGAGTAACAACGAATTAGAAGACATTGTAAGCTTTAGTCAGTTTGTATTGACAAAACATGTGTCGGTGGCATTCATTCCGAGAGCTCGCTTTAAAAATAACGGTCCACTTTTGCTTGTGCCCTTTGAATTTGCCCTCTGTATATTAACCGGGTTCCACTCAATTTTGACGTCAACTTCTAATTTTACTCAATTTTGACATCACTTGCGATTTTTGCTCAATTTTGACGTCACTTCCGATGCTGTAGTGTTCTTAGCTCAATGTTGTGTTGGTTCTGTTTTGCTTCAGGTTCTTCCATTAATCACTCTGTGCCTGTACTTCTCAACACATGTATCACGTGACCTTCAACGATCCGTAGATATAAGAACTCTCAAGGTGAGCAATCACGTCATATAGGGTAGGTAAGGTAAAGTCTTCAAGAGCCACACTGCCGGAGCTTATCCCAGTTTCTGTCGCATAAAGCGACTAGGAGTGTTGCTACTTTCCCTGGATGGGATGCTAGTCCATCGCAGCCATGTCACCCTTTCAGTTTGGCTATATACGGAGACTGGAAAATGAGAACAATTAGAAGCTTTGTATGGATTTTGTGACGCCACGCCTGAATTAGAGACTTAAATATGAATATGGGGCAATGTTTGAATAAGTATCCAATAAAACAACCTATCCAACTAGCCAATGTTCATGTTTTGACAAAAATGTAATGCCTATTGGGTATATCAAAAGTAGGAGTGGATGACATTATCATGTCAAAATGAGTCATTGGCACAAACATGGAAGCCAGGCTATTTAGTATAGGTTGAATGAGCCATAACCTTACAGCCATTAAACCTCCATTTCCCTATGTAAAGATAAAGAGAATTTAAGACCAAGACTCGGAGTGAAATGCTTAATGTGTTTTTGGCATTTATATTCAGGTTCGTGTTCTCACCGATCTTGGAATGTTCTCAGAAGCGACGCGAGTTTTAACGGCTTTACTGCTCGGTGAAAAAACTTCCTAAAATCTCTGATGTCGGCTTCAGAACAGTGGAAAACAAAACGGTATGGTCTTGTTACCTGTTATTGTAACCTGTTATCATCACTTCTTTTACCTGTCATCGTTTGTGTAAAAAAAGACATGTAAACGAGGTTTAAGATCACGTGTTCACATCGTGACAATGATCCACATGCCTCGTGTTCATGTTGTTTTAGAAATACCTTATCCTCACTGATTTTCACGGATATTTAATTTCATGAAAATGACATGCCAACATTTCGTGGGAATTAATTTTCTCGATTTCACAGAAAAATGGACTCGAGTCAATCGAGTTCTATTTGGAAGTTTGAAAGGAATCGAATAATAAGCGAAACGCGTTGAGTATTTTGACTGTAACATGAATGCTTTAAAATGACATATCACTTCTCCCCAGACCCCACCTCCTGTGTTCAGCAACAAAGAGCCTCTCATAAATGCAGGAAACTTAGCGGTAAGTGACTGGTAATGACATCATTAAAGCAAAACTGTTATCTATTTTTTTAGTATGATTTCAAGAAACTCACAGGAAACCCAACAATAATGGTTTGATTTTGTAGAACAGTACTCGCCAAAAACTGAAACATTTGATTCGCTGCGAATTTGGAGCTATTGTGTCATTTACTGATGATTGACAAATAAAGCCTGTCTACCTTCCTCCCTTTTATAGTGCATCTTCTTCTTTAAGTTTCTGTCTAATTATTCTATAAATTTACAAATGTGTTTTCATGGAATCTCTAGGTGTTGAACTATCTTTTGGATCACCGACTGCAACCTTCCCTGTCAGTACTGTACGGTCCACAACTGACGGGACAGCTCACCATAGCGCATGCGCACTTGATGATCGCTATTGCGTCTTCAATATACGCCATCCCAGCGGAATGTCACCAAGAGTAAGTTGTTACCATTATGTTATGGTACAAAGTTAAGTAATATATAGTATAATATAATATGCAGTGTTTCATCCGATTTCCAAACACCGAGAAAAGAGTTGAAAATAAAGCCCAGTTCAGACGCCGTACTTCACATGAGCCGAATCGAATTCGATGAATTAAGTTCATGTGAGGTACGGCGTCTGAATAATTCGGATCGGCTCAGCCGTTCTTCCCGCCTGGCTCAGCCGGGAATAACGGCTGTGGACCGGCTTTGATTCAGACGCCGAACTTCACATGAGCCGAAACAAATGCATGAATTATTATAATGTATTTTTCAGTATAACAGCAATTTTCCCCTATTAATTTAAGTTCGACTGAATTAAGCTCGGCGTCTGAATCAATTCAGTCGGTCTAAATTAATTTGGGTCGGCCTAAATTCGAATTCGATTCGGCTCATGTGAAGTACGGCGTCTGAACTGGGCCTAAGACGCGTAGCGGAGTATTTTTGACGAAATTCGAGGTGTTTGGAAATCGGTGAAACACTGTCTCGAGTGTTTGATATACTTGTCAATCAAAACAAAAACTAAAGAATAAACGATCGGGTATCCAAACCCCAGACACGGTTATGATTTCCTTGTTTCCGTGACTTCTAATGACAGCCCAAGGCACTGACCATTCACGTCTTAAAGGAGCTATGTCACGATATTTAGTCATTTTTTTGCGATGTACAAAATTACCTTCAAATTGAAGAAAACCTAAAAATAATAGTTTACCAAGGTTGGAAAACAACAAAGAGGTAATAAGAAACCAAACAGGAACAAGGATGGTTAAGAATGGAGAAGATTAAGAAAGATTGCAAATGACAAACTTGACATTGCTAACGTTGTAATAATCTTGTCTTCACTCAGACTTGCTCGTTATCTGGAATCCAAAGAGGAAGAAGAGACCATGCCCGAGTTACCAGTCCTCCCTCCACCGTCCCAGTCTCAACTCGGAAAGAAAAACAGCAAGAAAAAGGCCAGCGGTAGGTTGTTATAAAGACGAGTGAACTTTGAACCGGAAGTACTCACTGAGGAATTGCGAGCGAAATGCGCCGCACTGTTGGTACACAGCGGTCAAGCGCAACAACTCAACTCCACTTCCGCTTTACGATGCCTTGAATGTTGTAATAGTTTGAAGCGTAACGTGCAAAAAGAAAACATTACAAAACATACAGCGACAAACCTGGTGGACAACAATTATTGAATTTTACATGTATATTCTGCTGTTGGCGAGACACTTCACTTTCACAGCGCCTATCTCCACCCAGGAGTATAAATGGGTACCAGCGAATTGTCAGGGTAACCTAACAATAAATGCCAGGGGGTTACTTGCGATGGACTAGCATCTCATCCAGGGATAGCGATACTCCTAGTCGCCTCATGCTATGGAAACCGTAGTTGAGTGCCGCCTGATAAAGCCACCCAGTCTTGTAGACAGTTTAAATCTTGAACTGTACGTAAACATGTAATTGTCGTTGTTATTTTTTCCAGAGGAAGTAGCCAGCTTGAAGAGCAGTCAGGTCGCTCAAAGAAGGCAATTGATCGACGCGGCGACAGCTTCCCCAGAACTTATCAAGGTATTGGGAATGTTAGTTATTAGATGAAATTTTGGTCTTAATTTGGCTCATGATGCGCGCATAATTATAATATTAATGTGGACGATGCCGCCTCGCGCATAATTATAATAACATAATGTGTTTCTTGCCATTTTTGCCAAGAATAAATTGTTATAACATATCAATAAATGATCGAAATTGTCTTCTTTGGGATTAATCGTATAGTGACACGAAAGTGACATTTAACGATCATATCTATTCTAATCGCATCTTCCAAAAATAGGCCCCCGCCGGGTGCGTGGGTTTACTGAAAACAAGAGCGCCTGATCGCGGGTTACTGCCTTGTAAGAAAAAAATTCTTAAAATCGCTGTCTTATACACCTAACGCCTCTTAACCTCACGACCCTGAATGACTGAATGGCCCTCTCAGACTTGATGTTCTTATTTCTGCAGGGTTTCTTGTTGGCTACAGCCGAGTTAATTCTGACAAATTTGTGTGATTCACTGTCAGACGCGCCGGATCAAGGCAGTTTGGAGGATGAACGTAAGTAACTATAACAGCGCGGTCTTAGTCTTCAAAAAAGTGACGTGTTTTGGCACATTTTCATTAAAAAAGTGTTTTCGATTCTAATAACCAGAACGTGACAAGCACAAACGTTAATTGCCTCGTCACGAGGTAGAAAAGATTGCGTGACTAAGCGTGACCTTTAAGGAAAGCAAGCGTTACTTGTGTGTTTGAATCAGTCGCTGAAGAACAAGTGGAACTGGGGCGAGACAACGTGTAACAAGGGAGTAGGAGCGAGGCTAACAAATAGAGGAGTGAACGGCTCCTTCCCCTTCCCACTCGTTTTTTTATTTGCTGCTTGCCTAAGTTCTTCTCGTGCACTGCAAGCTAGCGAAAAGAAAACACAATGTATTTAAAATAAAAACGTTTATTTTGTGATATTTGACAGCTCAAAGCTCCTCATCCGTGGATCTGGAGCAGGTTTGCCTCTCTCGGTTGGAACTGGCAGAAATAGCCAGTCAGCGGCATCATGCAGTCACCAGTGGTAACATCGTGTATGCCTGCATGAGGGCGTTGGAAGACGCTGCGATTTTGAATGAACTGGACCTGGAGAAACGGTAAGAGAACAATGTTGTAACGATGACAGAAAAAATTGCGTGACATTTCAAGCGTGACGTGACATTTTAAGCGTGACAACACCCGAGGGGAGGGTTAAAAGGAAATTTGTCTCACGACCCAGGGAAACTGGATAAACTTGGATGTCTTAATTTAATAAAGGTACTTTTTCAGCCAAGTTCTAAACTCAAACATGTGAATTAAATGGAATCTCACTTACATAACAAACACAGATTATTTCCACCACTTGTTTCATTCAAATGGACGTAAACTTGAAAAACGTTGGGCCATCGTTTTTCAAGTTAACCTTTTCGCAAACCATTTCAAACTTGTCCAATGTTGACCATCCACTCTTCATTGCGACTTCCTAGTATTTATTTATGTTTTTTCTATGGTTTAAACCATTATTTAGTGGTCTCAATCTATTTTAAGATTAGTTTGTGTGTAACAGAATTGCAAAAAATAGTGTGACATAGTCCCTTTAAAGTAGATTTCATTTTATTTTTTTGTAGTGCCCATTCGTTGATGTCAAGCCAAGTCAGATCCGCGCACAGTACCGTGTCAGGGTGGGGTGGGGACCACTACTTCCTTAACCAAGCGCGTTCTAGACTGGACGCTAGACTCTGGCTCACGTGCCGACTGACTCTGGCTCGTGGACTTGCGGAAGAGGACGGTGGAATGGGTAAGCTTGGAGGCTCAACGAGAAGTGTTACCAGCTCAATCGGGTCATGTCTACATCACTGTCAACAAGGTAATTGAAATCAGCTTATAAATTAAATGCTGTATTTTTTTGTCTTACTCTGGCTTAACCAGAGCTGATATAACTGAGAAACCTGACATGATAACAACATGCAGCTATAAAAACCCCTGACATAACGGACCCCGGTGCAACGGATCGCCTGATATAACAAACCCCAATATAGGGAACCTTGACATAACAAGCATGCCGTTATGTTGAGCCCCGGTATCATGGACCTTCGGATATCAGTCAGGAAAATCCTACCTCCCTGACGGGACTCTGCCCGCGAACAAGCCCCGATATAACAAATATGTTGATATAACATGCCTCTGTATAGTAATCCTCCAGGTACAACAAACACGCCTTGTAGAACCGGCCATTTCTAAACATATTGACAAAGGCACCCATCGACAAAATTTTCCTGTAGTTGTCGGAACGTCATTTTTACGATATAACTGTGCTTTTTGTGCAGTTTAATGGCTTATTTTTAAACGCTAAGAAAAAAACAAAAGGCATTAATTTTCCCATATTTAGGAAGTTTGAGATGACATTTCCCTAACCGAATATCTGAGGCGATTATAGGCCTTCCGAACAGATATTCCACCGAAACGATCCGTTGGGTGCCCCTGATATTGACTGGCCTTTTTTCACATATAACGAGCCCCTATATAACAAATTCCGACTTGTAACGAACTATTTTCTTTCAATAAATGAAGAAATGCTCTCAAGTCGAATTGCTCAGAAAAAAATTCTGAGTCCCCAACGGCAGTCGAATCCATGACCTTCCGCACACCGGCTGGATGCTCTAACCACTGAGCTACAGGAGATTTGTGGCGAGCTATAGGTTATTTACAAGGTTCATATGTGACACATTTCCTGTAAATTATTTTCGTAATATCTCGGTTATGAAAAACGCTTCAAAGCTATAAGTTGGAAGGGTAATATTTCCACTGGCTGAGTGAAACGAAAAAAGTGGAAAATGTTTTTTTCTCACACACCGCTGGAGCCTGGGTATAGGTCATGTGACCGGTGAGGCGGGCAGTTGTTTTTGTTGCGTCCGCCATTACTGACCTTCCCACCCACCCACCCAAAGAATTTCAGTAGTATTTTGTTGTATTTTTAATTTCGGCGTTATACAATGTAACTAATGTACAAAGCTTGTAATTTTGGAAGCTTCCCAGTTTTAGCGTGATATGTGTATAGTTTTTGATTTTACAATAAAGGTCAGGCTTGCGGCGGTCGGCTTGACATGCGGCGGTCGGCTTGACATGGCTACCAGTGGTGTGTGAGAACAAGAGTTTCTTTCTGCCTGCTCTATAATCTGTTAATTTTCTGATGTTGTTGATGCAAGCAAACATTTTTTTGTAACATTGATGCAAACCACCAATAAATGTATGGAAATCAGTTAGGAGAATTCATATTTTGAACTTCACTGCAGGTCTGGATGAGGCAGAAGCATTTGGTGACATAGAGCTCATGGCGGAGTTCTCTCTCCTGAGCGTGGTGCAGAATTTACAGCAAGGAAAAATGGCAACTGACTTGTTGGAAACACTAGAGGTAAGACAACAATTCAAACTTTACTTCTCTGCACAGAACAATTATCAGGTTGCCTTTATTAATGAGAGACGCGGTGGCCTAATGGTTAGCGCGGTGGACTGCGGATCGAGAAGTCTGGGTTCGAGCGCTGGTCTGGGTCATCGGACATGTTATGTTATTGGGCAAGACACGTAACTTTCACAGTACTTCTCTTCACCCAGGAGTTACGAGTATAAATGGTATTGGCGAAAAAATACTGGGGGGTAACCTGCGATGGACTAGCATCCCATCCAGGCGGAGTAGCAATACTGCTAGTCGGCTTCATGCTACGGAAACCGGGATAAGCTCTGGCAGTGTCACTGTGGGCCAGTTTGGCCTGAGTGCGGCTTCACCTTTACGTTACTGTTATTTCACGTTGTTGTCAGTGTTCTTAGACAAGACATTTTACTCTCACAGTGCCCCTCTCCTCCATGGTGTATAACTGGGCACCGTGGGGTAACTAGCATCCTATCCAGGGGGAGTACTGTTATACAAAATCAAACCATAATTGTTGGGTTTCTTACTCGTAAGCCTCACATTTTCACGTTTGTCCATATTGCAATCCATTTCCATCCTCGCCATCGTTAGCCAGCCTCACTTCCTAATGGGTTCCTGTCATTTGTAGAGTACTGTTCTACAAAATCAAACCATTATTTTTGCGTAAATCGTGTTAAAACAGCTGTTGTTTTTGTTTTTTGTAGAATGTCATTTTCCGTCTAGAGGAGAGTCCGGCACTGTCTTTCTCTGGAAGATTGCTATTAGTTCTATCAATCATTCAACACGCTGATATTAGACCGCCATCCCATGAATCCTCTGCGGTGCCTTATCTCAACAACTCACTGTCCGCGTACAAACGAGGGATGACTCATTTACTTGAACAGGTAATAGATCTTATTACGTCTTGCGCCGCCATCTTGTTCCGCCATCTTGTTCCGCCATCTTGTTCCGCCATCTTGGGCCGCCATCTTGGGCCGCCATCTTGCGCCGCCATCTTGTAGCAGTAGGCAGTACAGTAGATATTTACTGTGTTTATGTGGAAATCTAATGAAAACTATTTTCTGTAGAATATAATTTCCAGAAACTCGAGATACTGTAGCTAGCAAAATATTTAAAGGAGCTACGTCACGGATGGCGCATCTTGAAAAAATAGCCCTAAACATGTGCAAGCTCGTCAGTCGTTTGCAATCTGTCTCAATCGTCCCCAATCTTAATCATCCTTGTTCCTTTAAGGTTGTGTTTGTACGTCGCCAAAACGTTACAATCATCTCCTTAGTTAAGTGCGGTGGAACCCCGTTAATACGGACACCTACGGGCCAATGTACACTGGCCGTAATAACGAGGTGGCCGTATTAACGGGGTGGCCATAAGGCGGGGTTCCACTGCAACTTTTGACATTGATGACGGAAACATTCTAGCCTCTTCCAGGCTCTCGGATAGTGGGGACGAAGCGAAAAAGCGAACGGCCGCGCAGGTAGTCTGGGAGAGAGTTTAGGCAGCGGACTATACCAGACTACCTTCGCGTGGCCATTCGCTTTTTCGCTTCGTCCCCACTATCCGAGAGCCTGGAACAGGCTAGAAACATTCTAAGAAAAATAGCTATTTCCACGTTTATTTTCTTTCTTTTCCTCTCATTAGTTGACTCAGCTCGGGAGCGATGTGAATCTCGTGGATATATCGCCTATCAGTCCACTACATAACATCTACCTCCAACCACTTCTCCCTCTAATCGACTTAAAACTTCGTGTTGGTCGATCGCTAACCAACATATCACACTGTCTGAACGAGACTCAAACGTCATTCCAGCCGAGTGGCAGACTGCAGTCAGAGAACTGGAACTAGGGCTTGAGCTGGCGAGGACGGCTGCTTGTCAGCGGAAACCTGTTGAAGCGCAGCTGTTGTTGACTCTTGGTAAGTGTAATTAATTGTATTAATTTTGATTGTTTAATTGTCAGTCGGCCCAATCCAGATCTTCAGTAAAAAAAAAAACGCATTCTACTTTCGCAGACAGCTCAAGCACGAACTACGAAACGCGAAACGCGAAACGCGAAACGCGATTCGTGAGAGATGTAAAGCCCGCGCCGATCAAGGAAGAAAGTTCGTTTGGCCTGAAACTCTCATGCACTATTAGTGACTCTCATCGACTTTCATCGACTTTCATCGAATTCGAACCTCAAATTTGTCTTGTGAGTCGTCAAGAGTTTCCTCTCATTTGGCCAACGCGCATGATAATAGTCGATGGGAGTTGAAGGAAAATCTTGTATGAATGAACGTTATTATAGTGTCAATAAACACATAGCAGAATGAAATCTACTAATTTTGGACACTATTTTAGAACTAATTAAAAATTAACTAAGTAATAATATTTAAGACGTTCTAGTTAAAAATTTAGTAAGCTTAGTACATTAATAAAGTTTTTGATTTGATTGATTGATTGATTGATTGAGTACGGAAGAAATGAGTTTTTTAAATAAAACAGCAAACACAAGTTTCATTTGCAGTTTGTCTAATTGTTATGTTCGCCTTCCCTTTTGTCCACGACTAACCCATCCCCGAAAATGTGAACCTTGCGTTTTCCGTTTGTCCATATTCTAATCCGTTTCCATCCTCGCCATTGTTAGTCAATCTCACGTCCTAGTAAGTTCCTGACATTTGTCGAGCTCTGTTCTACAAAATCAAGCTATTGTTGGTCGGTTTTCCGTGATCTAAATATGTTTTAAGCTACTCAAAATCATGCTGAAAATAAGTTGCATTAGTATTCAGGTCGTAACGTTTCACTAAGCCTTATGTTTTTTTTCACTGATGCTGTTAACAGGTCAGATTCAAAGGCAGATGCTTCAGAACGGTCAGGTATCTCCCAGTAAAGTTGTCAACACACTTGTAGGAGCTGTACAGTGCACCTTTATTTCTGATCATGATCTTGGGTGAGTGTGTTTGCTTCAAGTTTTTCTCGTAAATTGAACCTCTCCTCCTCTCCGGGAGGACTAATGATTAGCGCGTTATAACAAAGGAAATCATAACCGTGTCGGAGGTTTAGGTACCTGGTCTTAATTAGCAGAGATTTTTACGATTTTATTTCTCCGTTTACTCCTTACGTTTTTTTTTTTCGATTGAGAAGATATATCAAACGCTCGAGACAGTGTTTCATCCGATTTCCAATCACCTCAAATTTCGTCAAAAATACTCCGCTACGCGTCGTATTTTCATCTCTCTTTTCAGTGTTTGAAAATCTGATGAAACACACTGTCTCTCGTGTTTGATATATTATTCAAACCCATTTATATATTTTGTAATCTTACCTTTGCGTGTTCTCTACTCGCCAGTTTAATGAAGCAAGCCTATCTGGAGATGGCGTTGGTTCTCATCAGTAACGCCAACACGCTCAAGCCACCTAAAACACCCGACCAGGCGCCCCGCGCAACAGAGACGCCTTCAAGCTTGAGAGAAGGCCGCAAGATAAGCAAGAAAGGAAGCGCAAAGGAGAAAGATCGCAAGGACAAGGAGAACAGAGAGAAGAACAAAGAACTTGAGAAGGAAATGAGAACCGCTTTGGCTGCTATTCGTTGCCGCGGGTGTGGTGTCCTCGGCTCAGTATAAAATCGGGATTCTCGCGGGAGATCCCGAAATTACCGCGTTAAAAATCTCGGAGAAGGCCGCCAGTTCAGTTCCAGGTTTCGCGCTGTTTGACCTTCTGGGTACCGATGACGTCATTAAAAACTCCGAGGACGGGCATTAATTGCGCAGGACGGGATTGTTACCATGGGGACGACTATAAATAATTCCAACCGCGTGCAAGTCACGTGGCTTCATCTCCTCGGCTATCTCTCGGTGCTTCGTCGGCAGTGTTCGTACGCGGCTCTCGGAGTGCATTCGGAGGACGAGGAGATGTCGAGGAAGGGCAACGCTACAGTGCTACCCCTGTTCAGTGCCAAGAAAGCTTTGAAACTCTCCAAGATGCATTCGTATTTAAAGAACGAGTTGGGTCCTTATGCGACGGAGTGCTGTGGTGTTTACCCTCCTGAGGTCCTGTTGAATTATCGACCTTCAAACGCGCCCGAGATGATAGTGACCCAGCCCTCACAGATGGACCTAGCAAGGGATGCCGCAATGAAGACTGGTGAGGACTTTGTGGTTTGTGTTTTGTCTGGGGGCTAGGGGGGTGGGGGGGGGGGGGGGGGAGATAGAGGGGGGTTTGTGCTGTGAGTGGTTAGCATAACCTGCTCTCATCAGACTAGACTATTCACTTGCCACAAGTCGACTTCTTTAAAATCACCAAAACGCGAAAAACGGACTTTGAGAAAGTCTATCATCAGATTTAAAGCTTACGAAGAAAAGACCGTCTAAAAAGCAAGAAATATTTTCGTTATTTATAAAAATTGATCTCCCGTTAAAAAAAGGGGGGGGGGGGGCTTTTTTTAGTGGGGTCTTAATAGAGAAGGGGACTTATTTATTTGTATAGGGGTTCTTCCACATTATTCACTTTTTTTTTCTTCTGCTTTATGATAAATTTGGTGATCAAATCTCGATATTTTGTCAATAATGCTCCAGGGCCCGGTTGTTCAAAAGCCGATTAACGCTAATCCAGGATTAAAAGTTAAACAAGCTGTTAATTTATCTTGTATAAAAGTGTTTTTCTCTGCTGATGGTTTGTAAAGTTTAAGATTACTCAAAGTCAAAACAGAAAGACAACAAATACTAACAAAAAACCTCACTGAAAAGTTACAAAACTGAAACCAAAATTCGCGCTAAACCTGAATTAGCTTAATTGTCCTTTGAACAACCCGGCCCTGCAGGTTGATAACTCCAGTGTTTTCGCATACTTTCCTACACACTACAACAGCTTATTTCCAACCTGCCAAATACGAAATTTCGAATGCTATTCAGCCTGGTTTTAGTTTGTTGTTTGTTTTTCCACAGATTTCGTAGACAAATCCACCAAAGCAGGCGATTTTGAGATGTGTGTCCAGTGGTTCCAGCCGGAGCTCGACCGTGTGGTCCGTGGTAGATCCCGAGGACACACAGTCACAGCGCTGCAGAGGTATATGTGTCTTGTATGCTTTTAACAACAAGGAGCTTGACTTGACCGTCAACCCAGTCTCCGGCCAAGTTAAGGCCGGACTGTGTCACGTGATAGAGTCTCGTGCTCAGGCTCTCCACGAGAAGCTTATGGTGACGTTGGAAACGGCCGAGAATGATCTGGCACCAGCCCAGATCTCGCAGGCGGGAGTTGGAATAACTGAACAGAGTAAAGGTAAGGGTGTCCGCTTAATAGAGGTATTGTTTACAGTAAATAAGAGAACTGGTAAATTTTGGAACTTTTAATACTGCCGCTTAATAAAGGGTGTCCACTTAATACGGTGCCCGCTTAATACAGGTTTGATTGTATATATTTGGAGATATGGAAAGCCAGTTTGGCTTCTGATTGGTTGAGACAGAGGGAATTTTTCGTTAATTTTTGTTCCTCTAGGGCAAAATTACTCCCAAAATTACCCGAACACCTACGAAGATTTTCAAAGATGAGTTGAAGATTGCCGAAGATGGCTGTACGTAGTTATTCGAAAGATGTTCGCTCGATATCGGAAGGTCAACTACTAATATTCCGATTGGCTTAGACAGAGCGAATTTGTTGTTAATTTTTTGTGCGTCTAAGGCAAAATTACTCGAAAAAATCCCTACGACTAGCTAGTCGAGAATCTACGAAGATTACCGAAGATGACTCGAATTCTTGCAAAGAGTTTCAATCGATATCGAAAGGTCAGCAAATATTTCGAATAGTCCCTCGAAGATTGCCGAAGATTACCCGATCGGACGTCTTGGCCCCATGCGATTGCCAAGACAAACTATTTTAGTTATTTTAGCTCGAACAAGAGAGGATGACCTAAGAGAAGGATTTCCCGTGCCTCAAGATAATTATTTTGAAGTATATTAATAGTTTTGAGCCATGCTTTGAAAGTTATTTTTATTTCCTTCTGATCGAGGCTCCCACATGCTCGAACTGACCAATCATGTAGCGCCCTTAAAATAGGTCAGCTATGGACTGAAAGTTAAAAATAGATTTCAAAAAATTATGGAAGAGACCCATGTATGAGGGTCATCCTCTCTTTTTTCTTTTTTTCTTTTTTTCTTTTCAAGCAAAAATTCCTATGTTTGCTTGAAATAGTAATTCTCCTTACTGTTCGCCATACATCTCTTCTAATGAAAGTTCTGAGAATTTACTGGTATATCAAGACAATATCCCCTCTCTATTTAACATCTTAGGTCGTCCTTCAAGAGTAGATTCCATTCAGTTAACGGTCCCTGGAAATGTGGAACAAAAATCCTCAACTACAGGAGCCACGACACGTAAGAAGAAGAGCATGGGAATTAGGGCCTTATCAGCCAAGCAGAGAAAGGACGACAACATAAGGGCCCTGCTGAAAGAGCACCTCAGTGAAATACGTGCCTTGCTACAGCTTCAAGTACCAGTTCCAGTTCAGGTGAGGAACGGTGGCAGAGGCGGGAACGGGGCTAGCACAGGAACACCACTTCCTGACTTTTAGGCTGCCTGTGGTTGCCTTCTGCTTCTGTTTTAAAACGAGTCCAAGTGCGAAACCTTTCATATGAAAATGAGTTTGATTTGCATGAAAATGAACTTGTGAGTAAAAGGTTTGAATCAGGACCCGTTTTGAAACAAGGGTAAAAGGGACTCCCTTATTTATTAATAGCTTTTGTAGCTGAGAATATAAATCTACGTAGGCTTTACGCCCACGTAAAGGTGAGTTGTTATAATGTGACATAATGTGTTATACTATGCAACCCCGGTTTAATAAAGGCTCGAATAAAACGAGCCTTCGTATATAAACACACTCGTTCCAGATCCTTTCCGAGCCACATTCAGCCCGACACTTGCGCTAAAACACGGTCTGCGGCCTACGGTCTGTCTATAATTCAAAATCGCTAGATTTGCTTTTATAAGGGTTAACGTCGATACGTCGAATTCAAGTTAATCATTAAGATCGAAGTTTACTTCAGACCGCAAACCGCAGGTTGAAGTTAGCCGTTTGCCGTTTGCGGTATGCCTTTATGGTCAATTAAGCTGTTCTTTTAGGCTAAGAACGGCGCCAAGTTTGTTTTTCATTCCACTCGTGTCACCTGAATCACATGGCAAAATCCGTTACGAAAATTACTACGGAGCCCCAAAGACCAGAAATTCTAGTTTTGGAGATGATAAAGAAAACATCTTTTAGGCTTTGAACGTGACATTTCAATGATTAAGCAGCAGAAAATCTCTGCGGGAAATGGCTTACCTCTAGAGGCGGATCTTGCCGTTGAAACGTGGACCGCAGACGGCTGACGCGACGGCAAGAGCAAGGTCACGTGACATCTTGAGGTTAGCGGTTGAGAAAAAACTTCGATCTTAATGTGTCTAATCACTAACTTTCCCGCCGTCGCGGCACAATAGTTTTTTTTATAGACCATCCCGCGATCCGTTTTGATTTCATGCGACACAATTGAACTTCACAATTTCATATGAAAGTGACGGGGATAATCGTGGTACCTTTTAGGGGTTAAAATTCGTGGTTCAAAATCAAGAATGATCACTGTTAGAGTTATCCCGCGTACCTTTTAGTGCAATAAGCAGGGGGGGAAAGAATATATAGGAACTGCAGTTTTGTTTTAGAATTGGTACCTCTCACGGGTTAAATTGAATTCAAGCCACACCCACCGAACGAGATTTTTGTACCTTTTGGGAGGTTACTCTCGTCACTTTTATATGGGAACCCCCCTGCCCTCCCCCCGCCCTCCGCTCCTCTCTGTGTTGACTCTGCGGTTCCTTTTTTGTGTTGCAGGAAGTTCCATTTCAGGTCAGCCTTCAAAACGTAGCGTGCCTGGAAGCCATGTTTGATCCGAGCCGCGGGAATATTGGCAAAACAACGGAAGCTTTTTTACTTGGCTTTCATCGCTGCTGGAAAATTAAATTTAGTATTTTCGTTTGTGGTTGTCGAGCAAGACTTGTTGTTGCACGAAGTGTGTTATTTTACAAAAAGAAAGAAGAAAAAAAAACCCTTTAAACTTATTACTTGTTTTCGACAGTGAATTTTCCTGTTTGCAACGTGTTAGCGAAAGAGACCATTGGCATCGAACGTTGTTATGCAGCAGACGTATCAGTCTAACAGGTTTGAAACTTGTAAAACCTGCTTGGCCTCCACTGAGATTGAAACTGAGTCACATTGCTCTATTGAATAGTGTGTATTTAATTATTTATTTTATTGAGACCATATAACCATTGTGAAATACATTTTGATACTTAACCTTGCTTGTGTAGACTGGTGTTTTTTCTAAAGTTAAAGGGGCACTATCACGAGCATCAGTTCAAAAAGTCAAAAGACAAAAGACACATTCACATCAATGGAAACCTAAACATAATGGTCCAGTTGTGTTAAAAAACTACTAAACGAGTGTACTGAAGATATAAACAAAGTGCCATCATGAGTTACCCATATAAAGGAGCTTTTGATCTCAACTTGAAAAGGTTTGGTAGACTCATCGCAAGTTCTGCCCTTGTGTATCGGAAAAATCGCAAAAAACTCATTACGGTTTGCTCTCCCTTCAACAATTCACTTGATATCTTCCTCTTGATGTTCTTGGCGCATTTCGTGTATGAGCGAAGGTACTTAGCACCGTCCTGACAAAAAAGCAGAAAAATCCCTGATTTTTTGGCTCAACCTGTAGTCCCGGACTGTGCTAAACGAAACACCGAAACGTAACGCCGAAACAGCTATTTTTTGTAATGGTTATTTACTGATCCGTGGAAGGAAGGACAATACATAAAAGTTTTGTGTATGTGTTATCACGTGACCTTACAGTGACCCCTTTGTGAGCTTTTCTCAGTGTTTACCTTTTTGAGAACAGGCAGCGAAAACCGGTTTTCAAGATATAATTATAATATATCGCGTTTTATCTTTACGTTATAATCGGAAAGCTAGCTACAGTCCGGGCCGATCTACTATACTTTTGTACAGCTTGCAATAACTTCAATATCGGTTAACGATGTTCTTTGTTCTTTGAAGCTGTAAATCAAACACAATTCGATACACCCCGACCCGAGAGATCACACAAGGACTAAAAACAAAGGTGGCAAGTGTTTAATATTGTTATGAAGCTAAATTTACTAGTTACTTAATCGTTAATTTTGGCTTAGTTTCATGTTGATCTTGTGATCAGCTGCGGTTGTCCAGTTGCCAAGGTCAGCCCACCTGTATATAATCTTGGCTTCAAATTCCATTTCCCGTTTTGTCTCAGTGATTCAGCTTTAACAATAGCTCCCACGGTGGTCAAGTTTCAGAGTTCTTCCGGACCTTGACTGAGACATCTGCGAAAGCCTAAAGTTATTGTTTAATTCTCTGAAACACGAAAACATAGCTCAAAGAGTTCATGTTTCACTTACGATCGCTCGCTCACTATTGTTGCAAAGATAATTAGTTTGCTAAAAAAGATATGTGAAAGAAGAGTCTCTCTCGGAATTGTTTTCAAGGTAAAAACCTTATCTGTTCCGTAACGGCCTTATCCACGCGAAATGAAAACAAATTCCGGGAATTTTGAATTGCCGCCATTATGTTTATATGGAAATGAGTGAGCAGGTTGGCGCACGCGCGCTCATTTTACCGCTGTGTCCGCTGTCTCCGCGCGCGCCACGTCATCCATCCAGCGCAAGCGCGCTGAGAATGAAACTGGACAAATATAGTGCTGGAGGCCGCTTCAATAACTTGACGAGGATTTCACCCTTTTGGATGCACGGTGACCCCTGTTTTTCATTTCATAGATCACTTCCTTTACTGATTCTCTCCATTTTATCAAAAAACAAAAACAATTCTAAACGTGAAAAGTTTTGATTATTTCGCTTTTTCTACTCATTTGCGATCAAGTATCTTTCTGTAAGGCTAATTTTACGTAAAGGAATGACATCAGCGGCAAAAATGTACTTTTAAGTACTATTTGCGTTGAAATCAACACATCGATCTTATCTAGAGTTCTCCATTTTAATTTTCTTTTGCTGATAGCGATGAAGCCGATATCGCTTCACATGACCAAAACTTCTAGAAACACTACGGTCTTCAATGCGCTTTATCTCCGAAACGAGCACGGTGACCCCCCAATTGTTTTGCCTTTCTGACCTGAGTTGGTCATTATCTAACTGCAGCAAAAGTTTAAAAAAATTCTGAACGTGGGAAGAATTGGGCGCGAACGTCCTTAAGCTCTGCATCTGTCACGTTTAATGCAAAGCTACCCAATCATCATGTGTTACTCAGTAATAAACTGAAACAATATAGAGATTTGGTCAAAACGTGTATCAGCTTTACCGCGCTGATTCTGTGCTAACCGCACTGCAAGTTGAAATAACCAATCGTTATGTGTTTAACAATAAACTGAAACAGAAGACTACGCGTGTATCAGCTCAACTTGTGCTAAAAACATCGGTTGCATGCATGTGATCTGTCAAGTTTGGTATAAAGTAACCAATCGTTCCCTCAGTAGACTGGAATGAAGTTTAATTTCTGCGGAAACGAGCTGAAGTGAATGAACAAAAGGAATTCTCTCTCCACTGACTTCCAAAGGTTTTGTTGTGAAGTGGTGAAGCCAAGTTTGTTCGTAACACAGTGACTCAGTACTGAGCACAACATGCGAGGTGTTGTCTCTTTCTCCCTCATCGCTGTTTTCCTGTTGTCCTCAACAAGAACAGGCGCCAACGAAGTGCAGTCAAACGCTTCAACAACCAAATGCAAGGTAGGTACAGTGTTTCATTGTAAACTGAACGCGTGATTTACTCCAGGAATTACGAAGATCATGACTGTGACTTGAATTTTTTAGTTTAATATTAATTTGCAACGCACCGGAATGGAAACGATTGCAGAATACAGGGAATACAAGAAACTGGACCGGACAAAATATAATAGATGCTTTTCTTTAATTTGCAATGGGACTTAAATGAATGGGCCTGTATATTTCTGTAGTTTTAGCCCAAAAGGAGCGATTACAAAATACACTGGGCCACTTTGCTGCACCTCGTTTTAATACACGAGTCATGACAAGTTATGAAATGAGTGACAAACAGACTGAACACGTTTAAACGCATGGCTGAAAATTACTTTCGAATTTCCTGAGCCACTCGATAAGGAAATATTTGCTGCTTTATTGACATGTTTTTTTGTGTGTTTTCATTATTTCAACAGCCATATCCTTCTTCTAGTATGCCGGGGATACCCGGGAACAACGGCGTCCCTGGAATACCCGGAGCCCCGGGTTCTCCGGGTAGAGACGGCTCCAAAGGAGGCAAGGGTACCGTTGGCAGACGCGGTTTTCAAGGCGCTATTGGAATCCCAGGGAAGATTGGCCCCAGGGGCTTCGAAGGGCCCGCAGGGGAGATGGGAGAAAATGGTACGATGGGAACAAAGGGAAGTACGGGTACCCCTGGGAACATTGGTCCAAGGGGCCCCAAAGGATCCCAGGGAAACGAGCGGCACCGAAACAAAGGGAAGTACGGGTACCCCTGGGAACATTGGTCCAGGGGGCTCCAAAGGATCCCAGGGAACGAGTGGCACAAAGGGAGACAAAGGTGACGCAGCAAGCATCGACCTAAGACAGCGAGCTAATTGGAAACAGTGTGCATGGCGAGCAGGAACGGATACGGACAACGGTAAAATAAAGGTGAGTAATCATTTTAGGTTTTTAGTTTTTTTGCGGCTCAAGATATGAGGAAAATTCCAATGATCTTATTGCAAGGCGTAATAACCCTCTCCATCGTTGTACATATGTAGAGGCAGGAACCTTAGCTTATATCAATTGTAGAAATCTCAAAGAAATTCGAAGGGCACCGAGTCAAATTTGAAGAAGATTATGCGCACGGCCCAGCTGCATTCTCTTTGAGAAAAAATCGAGCAAAGAAGGAAGTAAGGAGTTTTTTGAGACTACATGGCTCAAGTTAAGTGGTCAAGATTCGATCTATGAAGCTTGATCTTATTCCGCTATAGCACTGACACGTATATATGATATTTAAATAAAGTCAGTCCAAAAATGTTTATTTTTGTGACAGTCACACGTCAATTATCACGTCATCACGTCATCTGTTGCAGGAATGTTCTTTTAACAAGCTGCATGACAATACAGCACTAAGAGTCTCATACCAGGGAAACATTCGAGTCTATTCTGATGACGCCTGTAGCAGATGGTATTTTAAGTTTAACAGCAATGAATGCAGCGGTCCTTTGCCAATAGATTCAGTCCTTTACACCGACTGGAGTGCTAGGACTGCTGATGTTCGCCCTCATCTTTCTATTGAAGGTTATTGCGAGAACCTTCCACGGGGCACGGTCAGCGTTGAACTCTGGGTAGGCAAGTGCTCTGGGAAGACACTGGGTGACGCTTGGACAGGATGGAGTTCAGTGTCCCGGATTATGATTGAAGAAGTACCGCCATCCCAGTAAAGCTGCTTGTAATCAAAACAATGATTTAATTTCACTAAAATTACAGGGATGGAATTAGTTACATGAGAGTTTACTGCTGTAGAAAGGCTTGTCCCTTAGCTTGATTTTGTGTGTTGGTTTTAGCCATCCTTTCTAGCTTTGTTCAGAAGTTTAAGTTTACATACCAGAAAAGAAACAAAACATTCTGTCAATATTTATTAATAATATTAAATGACCTTAAGTAACCCGCCGACGGCGACGGCAACGAGAACGGCACAAAACAATAGGTTTACTGATTAGTAAGACAATAGCTCTGCACGTGCGTTTTAAAACTTTGTACATTTCTTAACCGTCCTCTGCAAAACAACAACGTGAAATGACCAAATTCAAAGTATTATGGAGAACGTGAACACAAGACGGTGAATTTTCCTTTCTCTATCTGGACTTGAACTTCGTCCTTACGAATTCAGCTCCTGGACAGTTCGGCCACATTAGACCAATTGAACGTGTTGGAATAATCGCGAAATAGTTTATAGCAACGTAAATTCACTTTTTAAGTGACGTTTTCCATGGCGTCGTCGTCGTGGTTGCTTAAGGTCCCTTTAATAATAATAACAAGTGGTTGACCATGCTCTGCATTGTACAAACATTTCATCAAGCCACTTCCTCTTTGGAACCTCTATGTTTTCTTCACATGACGTCACGGCGGCTATATTGGTGTTCTCAAACAATTAAATTTATCTTATTTGGGAAATGAGTTATTTTATTATACAAACATTTCCTAGTGTTTGGGAACACTAATTTGCCTCCAACCGATAGGTATAAGCCCTGGACTTATACAACTTCGTAAGCGGTTTCTGGTGGGCTTATAAACGAGTGGTTAGTATACAAGTAGCTCAGCCAATTAGATTGCAGCATTTGCATTATAGTATTAATTGAGAATATTATTGCATTAAATATGAACAACAGGTAAATTCCTTCCAAAAATATATCTCCGCCAAAACCTACACGAATGGTGAAAACAAGTTAAAAGAGCTATGTCACGATATTTTAAGCCATTTTTGTGAAGTGCAAAATCACCTATTAAAAAACACCAGAGATCGAGGTTAAAATAAACCAAACAGGAACAAGGATGGTTGAGGATGGAGAAGATTAAGACGGATTGCGAACGGCGAAAACATTGGCCAATGTTTCCCAGATGTGCCATCCGTGACGTTGCTCCTTTAAGCATTGTAGGCATTGATGATTATCCCGACATTTTTTCTCATTTTTTGCAGCCTCTTTTTATCTTGCTATATACAGTTTATAATCAAATAAACAAGTTTCTAATATAATACATTATTAAATTGTTGTTGTTGTTGTTGTTGTCAGTGAGTTTTTTGTTGTCACCGCGACCACCGTGGAAAAGAAAATAATCTGAAAATGTGTGATGTCTTTCATTCCGTACATATAACAATTACAGCCGAGAAAAAAAATGCGAGTCTGAGCCATGACAGAAAAGATACAGATACCTCAACCCATAGCTAATAGAGGGAAATGGTTATGAAGCCCGGCAAACTTCAAAGGAGCAAACAAAGAGGCCAAAGTTTATGTTGAAAGTCCATGACCGTGCACATCTTTTGTTTTGCGCTCATACACTATGCATGAATTACGTAATCGCAACGTTTCTATTGGTTAGTTTTTTGAACACACGTAGCCACCTATTGTATTTTGTCAGGTTTTGTGCACGGTCAACCCCGAAAATAGCTAACAAAAACATATAACAAAGAACTTTGCCGGGCTTCATAACCATTTCCCTCTATTAACTATGCTCAACCTGGGAAGCTGTTTGTTTCAGTCGGGGGACAAAGTACCTTCTTCGGCAAATCTTCGTTAAAGCTCTGGAAGAGTTTCCGACAGTACGAAAATCGCGGGCTCAGTTCCGTCGGCGGAGTTAAGCCTACGTAGAGCGGCAACAAAACCTCATTTAAGGCTTTAAATTTGAAGAGGATTGAAGATTTGATGGACTCGTAAAAACTTTTCATACAGCTCTTGCAGAGAGTGCATGAAAATTCACGCATGAATTAACATGTCAATTTTTCAGCCAATAAAGTTGCCGAGGAGCTTGACATTAGAATGTGGTCACGAAAACTATCAAAGCGTGACAGAAATTGTTGTATGTATATTATTAACAAGTAATCACATGATTTTTCTCGTGCAATTTGGAATAAATGAGCACTCGTAAATTTTTCAAAGACCACAAATTGCACGCGCCCTACGGGCTCGTGCAATTTAGTGCTCATTTATTCCAAATTGCACTCGAAATCATGCGATTACCTATACAAATCACACAAAGGAAATTTAGCCGCGGTAGGAAATTACGGAAAACATTTAAAAACTGCAACTTAATAAGTTACATATTAGTAAAACTGTGTCAAATGAAGCAAAATAATTATTTTGTTTCATTCGTCGAGCTTTAAGGTGACGCAGGACCCTTGCTCTCATTATGTATGTATTTATTTAAAGAGTATGCACGAACCATAACGACTGATGCCGACAATACGCGAAATATTTATGAGGATATTTTTTTTACGTTCTTAATAATGTATTCAATAAATGCTGTTTTCGGCGTATTAGTAATTACACGTGCGATTGAAATATTCAGGTACGAGCTTGTTGTGCATTTCACTCTCGAAAAATACTATTTCGAGAGCTCGTTGTTTCAACTGAAAAACGGTATTTTTTGCAGGTAATTCAAAATTATCAAACCGTAATCCATCGCTACTAGTTGAAACGTAAAAAAGGTGTACACGTGTATTTACGGTGGTTCAGTTTGTTTCGTTTAAAGCATTTCAGTGCACAGAAATTGCAATGTAAATCAACAGCGTTCGCACACGTGGCGCGTTCTTGCCATGGTGTTCAAGAAATATGTTGTTTCCGATACAAAATAAAGTTATTTATGACTGTTGTCTGGTTTCTTTGAATAGCGTTGACTGAATACGAAAAATAAAGAGTCCGCGAAATTGAATGAAATATATAACAAATTTAAGAACTTGCATGCTGAAAATTGCGAAAAATAATTTATCCACTTGTTTTTTTTTTATATAACTGGCGATGGTATGTATCAGGCCTTGCCTTTCTCTTGTGCACTACAAAACTCTCGGAATCTTCACTCACCTTGAAAAGTACGCGGTTAATTACCACGTTATTGTACTTATTTTTACGGCACGTGCACTGGAATACGGCAAATTATCATAATTAGATTCACAGCTCTAAAGGCGTCGTTGTTGAATATATTATTGACTCGTGTGATCTTCGGAGACGGGAAAAACTACAACTTTGTTTCCAAGCTTTCGTCGCGGATATAGAATTTCCGGAATTGATACTCGAGGAAGGTAAACTTAGTACATTGTATTGTGATGTGACAGAAGCGGAATTTCAAAAAAGCCTTTCAAAAAGAAGATCGAACGTTTCAAAGTCTAATTTTCACATTTTTACTCCCTTAGATGCTAACAACTTTCATCGAGTCTTGAAATTGCAAAATCTGCTTCTGTCACATCACAAAAGAGGTTATTATCTACCACTAGGTAATACAAACATTTAATTTAGAACGCTTCTCAAGTTGAAAGCTTGGACACAAAAATTGCATGTCGCAATTCTAACTTTAGAAGCTTAAAGTATCACCGTACAGCGCGATCTGCCAGAAAAACCACAATCATGATATAGTTCCATCATCCGCCAATATCCCTATTAAGTTTCAGCGGAATCGACTTTCAAAATTCGGAGATTTGAAGGTTTAGAAGACAACACCCACCCCAGAAATTAAGCTTATGAATTTATTCATGGCAAGGGTCCTGCGTCACCTTACAGTCAAACTACTGTAACCGGGGCCACCCAGACAAAGTTAACCAATCACAGGGCAGAACGGGAACAATACATTCCAACATTTTTGAATTGAGCCAATCCAGTGTCGAGTACAGAACAATGAAATTGCAACTTCTTCATTCGCGATGAATACACTGTCAGATGAATGAAATTTTGTGCGGTTCTACGGCGTGGATTTTCGATTTCAACCCTTTTATCTTTGACAAGTTTTAGCAGTACGATTTGGAAGGAAAATATATGCGAGTCAATAAAAGAGAAACTCCAAACTGCGTGAAAACTGGGAATGCGACGGTTGTACAGTACATGTTTCATCGAATAAAGTGCGTGGCGGATTTGAAATAATTTGTTCGCTCTTGACAAATTCAAGTTTTCTCTACGGCGTCAATCGGCTGAATAGCTACGCATGTCGGGGTTTTGGCAGTACCATTTGGAAAATAAATACACTTGATGCCAGCGAGGGAAGACTTTATATTCCAATTAAACTGCATACGACGGCCAATAGTTCCGGCAAAGTGCGTGACGGATTTGAAAACAACAAAAGCACGGCTTGTTTTACCATTAATTGTGATGAATTCAGTTTTATATACATTGTCGGATCTTTGATTTTTCCACCTTGTTCCACGCGCCTGGTTTTATTTTGTCAGTACAATTTGGCTGAAATTAAAAAAACTGTAAGTAAAAGAGAAATTCAAAGTTGCATAAAAAGAGTGTCGGCTGTATACATGTATTTGAAGTTTCGGCAAAGTGAATTGTCGCGAGAAAGAACTCAACCGCCGGAGTAGAATATTTTGCCGGCAGTCAGAATCACGTTTCGTAACGGCGAATTCTTTATTACAGTCATTTCTGATCGCATGACTATTGTCTGATTTGCGTTGAACTTTCGAAACTGTTTCGAATCCTTTCGGAAAAATTACTGAGAAAGAAGCCAACTCAGTGCCAGTAAAATCGCTTCGATCTTTCCGAGAAAAGTCCTGACTGTTCTAGGGAAAAGTCCCGAATTTTCTAGGAAAGATCGAAGCGACTCTGTGTTTGATCTGCTAGCACTGAGTTGGCTTCTTTCTCTCATGCGATCAGAAATAACTGTAATACTGAAATAATTTGCCGTTACGAAATGTGATTCAAACTCTGCCGGCAATTGCAAATATTCTACTCCGGCGGTTGAGTTATTTCTCGCTACAATTCATATGATTCACTTTGCCGAAACTTCAAATATACAGCCGACACTCTTCTTGCAATTTTGAATTTCTCTTTTACTTATTATTTTAATTTCAGCCAAATTGTACTGACAAAACCCCGACAATGTATAAAACTGAACTGAATTCATCACGCTGGTAAACAAGCCGTGCTTTCGTTGTTTTCACTGAATCCGTCACGAACTTTGCCGAAACTATTGGCCATTGCGTGCACTGACTTTATGCAGTTTGGAATATAAAGTCTTCCCTTGCCCATACTGGAAAGTTCGTATTTTATACGCCGAAGTTTTACGCCACGGTTTTTGCCGAAAAAAATTTTCCGCCAGCTTGCCGTAAACAAATTTTCTAACACGCCACACGCCGGCGCTCGCAGTGCTCTTATAACCTGTCTCCTCTCCCTAAATTGAAGGCCCGAAGGGCCGGAAAATTTTTCTGGCCCCATCCTTATAAACAGGTCTGGATCCGCCACTTTTTATGTACCATTTGTTCAGGTTAGTGTTGAATGTTTAGAATGTTTCTGATTTACGCCACGCCAGCAAGAAGCAAGAAAAAAAGCCCTGTGAAATACGCCAAAAGTTGGCGTAAAAGCCTAGCTCCACGCCGAAGATCTTCGGCGTGACATACAAACTTTCCAGTATGGTCCCTTGCTGGCGTCAAGTGTATTAATTTCATTTTCCAAATGGTACTGCCAAAACCCTGACAAGTGTAGCTATTCGATCAGCCGGTTGAACACTGTGGTTGACTCCGTAGAGAAAACTTGAATTTGTCAAGAGCAAACAAATTATTTCAAATCCGCCACGCACTTTTATTCTGAGAGGAAACATACTGTACAACCGTCGCATTCCCAGTTTTCACGCAGTTTGGAGATTCTCTTTTATTGACTCGCATATCTTTAACTTCCAAATCGTACTGCTAAAACTAGTCAAATACAAAATTAAAGGGTTGAAATCGAAAATCCACGCCGTAGAACCGCACAAAATTTCATTCATCTGTATTCATCGCGAACGAAGAAGTTGCAATTTCATTGTTCTGTACTCGACATCGGATTGGCTCAATTAAAAAATGTTCGAATGTATTGTTCCCGTTCTGCCCTGTGATTAGTTAACTTTGTCTGGGTGGCCCCGGTTACAGTAGTTTGACTGTAAACACGTCCTAAAGAAATTCTCAGAAAAAAAAAAAATCTTATTTTCCCGCGGAACGATCACTTGACGTTAGCAACGGGTCACCCTGTTTAGCAACGGGAATGACGCCATGGAATCGATTACATTATTGCACATAATTCGTTTTTAATTCGTTTCTAATTTCATTCATTTCCTGGTTAAATTTCCCTTTTTATATCTCAAATGCCAAAATGAATAAAATATGAAAACATGCCATGCTCCATCTGCTCCAAGCGCGGGAAAACACGTGCGACCAAGTCACGATTGTTTTGGTTTTGCATTTGATTGGTTGAGTAGGTGTCGTGAGTTTTTCGAACCAATCACAGAGCGTAGAAAAGCAAAACCGGCAAAGCAAACGCATATTACTTTCGACAGTCAATTGAAAACTGCTCTGAAAGTTTGACAGACTAAAATTAATTTTGTTAAATGAATGCTAATGAGAAACAAGAAAGCCGGCGAAAACAAAGATCGCACTATTAGTTTACATAATTAACTCTAGATAAGTCGCCAGTTATATTAAATAGAGCGGCAGAACTGAACATGTATAACTTGACTGTTTTATTTAGTTTCAAATTAGGAAAAAGTACGTGTAGACCCCCCGGGGGGATCCCATATAAAAGTGTCGGGGGTGATCGCAGTACCTTGCAGGGGTTAAAATTCGTGGTTTGGTACCGCTTAGGTTGTTAAAATCTAAAACGACTGCCGTTAGAGTTATTCCGGTACCTTTTAGGGTATTAAGCTGGAAAAATATATAACAGGGACTAGTTTTGTCTTAGAATTGGTACCTCGTAGGGTTGAAAAAGAATTCGAGCCACGCCCACAAAACAAGATTTTGGTACCTTTCAGGGGTTCTTTTCAAAGTTTACGGCGATCACCCCCGTCACTTTTATATGGGAGTCCCCCCGGGGGGTGTAGACTGACCTCTTACATGTAACAACTGGCTAAGATGTTTTGTTGATTCTGTTATTCAGGGAGCTGGTAACACACATGTTAGAAATGATGCCATGTAAATAGTTGCTTTTGGTGTACAATGTAAGCGCTAGCAACGCACATACATTTTTTTGCAATTTTTCATATGTATATAAATTTAAAAGGAGTGCACGTTCTGAAGATTGAGGAAGGATATCTTGACAAACACAGTAAATCAGTACCTTTTCGCGAAGCTTAGATTGAAATCTATATAAAACTTAATTACTGCTCACTAATGTAGACAAACGCACGTGCAGATCAATTGTACTGCTAATTAAAACTTTTGTTTAACGACGTTCTCGTTGACGTTGCCGTTGTCGTTTTCTTAAACTCCCAATTAAGGAGGCGGCGTGACCGAGTGGTTTAGGACGCTGGATTTGAAATCTGGAGGCCCCTGGTTCAAATCCTCCACTCTGCCACTAGCTGGATTCGTTCTCGGTAGTCTCGAGTTCAACTCCTCGGCCGCGCTTTGTAAATAGCCAACTGGATTCTTTAACGCATCTACATGTATGTTCAATTTGTAATATTTGTTTCTTCATTTACATGGTCCACAATTAGCACTACAGTGCTACATACAACGACACTTAAATATAGTCATTTATTCACTTATTTATTTATTTTGTTTTATTTACTACCGGTACTTCAGTAAAGCAAATTTTTGATGAAATTATGTTAGAGCTTAGAATTGTTTTGGTTTTTGTTAAATTTCAGGCTGAAGAATGTGAACGAAGAACTGAGAAAGGAAGTCGACAACAATAAATATAACATCAGAAAGTTAGAGAGTGTTCTACAAGACGAAATAAAGAAAAATGTTGTAAGTATTAGATCATTACTACATGTAGTAAAAAAATAATGATCGAATGAAAAAATCGTGCCATCTTCTCGACCCATCAAATGTAAAATCAAAACCAATCGCGACTTGGTCGCACGCGTGTTCTCACGCTTGGCGACGGCTACTTGTATTTGCTTTGAATTCTCATTGGTTCGTTTTGTCGTATATGTTTGTTGTGATTGGCCATTGTTATTGCTTTGGTTTTGGTTTTGGTTTTCCGACACTCAATTGAAAACTGCCCCTAAGCATCAAAGTTTTTGCACGGTGTTTCATATTGTCAGTATCTGTAGAGATTCGTACCATAAAGTATTCTTCTTTGCAACTAAATTATTTTACATGCAAAATCCCGAGCTGTTTTTAGCGTCAAGGTATCTTCCATTCTGATCTGTAAAAAAATGAAATAACAAAATGTTTATGGTGATAAAAAATGATGACGATTTTGAACAGTTGGTAAATGTAGTCGGGATTTTACATGTGGCTAGTATGGCCATCATTACAACCTTGGTCTTCTTAAGATTCATAGGTAATTACATTATTTTATGTGAATTTCATTTAACAGACCATCCAGAAAGAAAGGGACAAACTGCAAAGGTATTTATTATATATTGGACTATGAAACGTTTTACCGGACGGTAAACAAGCCGTGCTTTCGTTGTTTTCACTGAATCCGTCACGAACTTTGCCGAAACTATTGGCCATTGCGTGCACTGACTTTATGCAGTTTGGAATATAAAGTCTTCCCTTGCTGGCGTCAAGTGTATTTATTTTCCAAATGGTACTGCCAAAACCCTGACAAGTGTAGCTATTCAGCCGGTTGAACACTGTGGTTGACTCCGTAGAGAAAACTTGAATTTGTCAAGAGCAAACAAATTATTTCAAATCCGCCACGTACTTTTATTCTGAGAGGAAACATACTGTACAACCGTCGCATTCCCAGTTTTCACGCAGTTTGGATTTTCTCTTTTATTGACTCGCATATATTTTCCTTCCAAATCGTACTGCTAAAACTTGTCAAAGATAAAAGGGTTGAAATCGAAAATCCACGCCGTAGAACCGCACAAAATTGCATTCATCTGACAGTGTATTCATCGCGAACGAAGAAGTTGCAATTTCATTGTTCTGTACTCGACATCGGATTGGCTCAATTAAAAATGTTGGAATGTATTGTTCCCGTTCTGCCCTATGATTGGTTAACTTTGTCTGGGTGGCCCCGGTTACAGTAGTTTGACTGTAAGACCCTCAGATTCTAACAGAATTGAAGAGTAGTTTATGGTCCTCGCTTTCTTTTCAATTAGTAAGGTAGAATATTTTGGCTTGAATAAAAGAACTTAATAACCAATATGTCTCCGCATGATACGGACTTTACGCTAGTTCAATGACATATTGTAAATAGGAATTTTAGAAGGCCACCCTAATTAACCTAGAGTTTAAAAATTGTTATTATTACATCTACATTACTTAGATGTATGTATTATATATATAGTCGTAACGTAGCTTATGGCCCTGATAGCATTGGCCATTGCAAGGACTAGCGAATACCCTTATTATTCTTGATTATATACTTACTTTGGTGACGCTTAAATTTATGAAAAACTCACCATTTTAATCTACATCAATTTCTCGAAATTTGAAACAGCCTTGCTTGCTTTTGTACTGTACTAACTGTGTGATACTAATTTTATTACTTTACAATTCTGAGTGTTGTTTTATTAGAATTGGAAAGGAAGTTAATTGTATTGTGATTTATTCTAGCCAAACTGGATATTTCCAGAGAAAATCTTCCGAGTTGGAAGCTGCCGTAAGTGAACTTATTTATCCATACATACAAAACACATTGCACATTACAATTTACTTATCGTTTAATTAAGTACCCGGCAGTTACTTGAATATAAACGCAAAAGGCGTTACACTAATTATAAAACGCAGCCTTTATCGTGTAAGGGGAGGCGTTTATTTGGGGGCTTACTTTTGGAATAGTCAGAGTAGGCATATTCGTTACTGACTTGGAGCATTTCATTTAGCGGACGTTCATGGGGTATCAGTAAATCTAACTTTCAATTTTACCACTTTGCTCGAAATAAACTTCGATCCCCTCTCTATTAAAGGCTTTGAGCGTTTCTTTTATAGGGGACGTTCTTGGGGGTGTTAATTCAGAGAGGGAAATTTAAATGAGAAATTGATATGTTGTCTGAGCCTGTGTGAAGATCAATTCTCCTCAACTCATTAATCTGAAGTCATCAAGTTAAAACAAAAGAAAGAATAGCCATGGTGAACTTTGATTACACAAATTTGTATTATTAATTTGTCCGTTTACTCCTTAGTTTGGTTTCGACTGAGGCGATATGTAAAACACTCGAGACGCAGTGTTGCATCCGATTTCCAAACTCTTCGAATTTCGTCAAAATACTCCGTAACGCATCGTGTTTTTGAACACTCTTTTCAGTGTTTACAGATCGGAGAAAATGTTCTCTCAGGTGTTTGTTGTAACACCAAATGAATGCAAAGAGGGAACATCGTTAACTGGTTCCTAATGGCTTTTAAGCATTCACTCAAAAGTTATGAGATAGAATTGACGAAGGAAACAAATTTGATATAATGCTAATTGATTATTTATTTTTCAGAACAAAGCATTGAAGCTTCAGAGTGAGAAATCGGAGGAGGAGTTCAAGATTTGCTACACATAATTATATTTATTGTAAAAAAAACATGTTAATCAAGTTTCCTCTGTTTTTGAATTTTCATGTTTGTATTCCAGAAACCACTCACAATCCTAGGAAGCTCACGAATATATTGAAAGAAAACTTTCCTTAGTTTTCGCATTACTGTAACAAGAAGTTGTCTTACAACTACTTGGGACTCCTGGATCAAGCGGTCCAGGCAGGAGGGAGGGGGCGACTCTATTGTTTTCCATAATTTCCCGTGACCGACTCATCACTACCAGTGTGACGTCACATAGCAACAACTCAGCGCTTCGCTTGGCTTGCTCAGTTTAGCTTCGGGACGCCATTGAAGTGGTACAAAAAGAGACAAAAAGCCAAGACTTATACAGCTATTATTCACTAATTGATCGTAAGTGTACAAGCTTTGTTGTAAATATTGTCTGTGTGTTCAATCTGTTTATTGTTTTGTGGCTGCGTTTGTTTGTAATTTTGTTAAATTTTCTTCGGGACAAGTAGCGGGACCGCCATCTTGACATCGGGACTAGTGAAGTCCACCCAAAACATCTTCCGTTTTCTCTTAAAGTTTTCTACCGATTGTCTTCATAAAAGGAGGTTTTATTCCTTGATAATATACGTTTAAACCTGTGGCTAGTTTGTGTCAATTGAATTAGCCATTCTGCTCATCAATCCTTTTGAGTTCGAAGGTCCTGTTGACTTCAATTTCTTTCAGTCATTTTTAACCAAAAACTGTCCTGAAAATCATAGTTGTGCAGTGTTTATAAAGTACATCTGATTGGATTAGTTGATTCAATTTGTAGGAGATCGTGTGATGTAGTCTTTTTTGTTTTTCTAGCTCTGTTGGCTTGTTGACTAGCCTGTATTTGAAATTTGCTGGCTTGAAGACTGCTTGTGTAAAATCTGTGGGCTTGCTGGCTTGTTTACTGCCTGAGTGTTAAATCTGTTGGCTTGTTGACTGCCTGAGTGTTAAATTTGCTGGCTTGTTCACTGCCTGAGTGTTAAATCTGTTGACTGCCTGAGTGTTAAATTTGCTGGCTTGTTTACTGCCTGAATGTTAAATCTGTTGACTGCCTGTGTGTTAAATTTGCTGGCTTTTTGACTGCCTGTGTGTTAAATCTACTGGCTTGTTGACTGCCTGTGTGTTAAATTTGCTGGCTTTTTTACTGCCTGTGTGTTAAATTTGCTGGCTTGTTGACTGCCTGTGTGTTAAATTTGCTGGCTTTTTGACTGCCTGAGTGTTAAATTTGCTGGCTTGTTGACTGCCTGAGTGTTAAATTCGCTGGCTGTTGCTTGCTGGCTGCTTGTTGGCTTGCTGGCTGTGTTTAAAATGTATTGGGCTTGTTTGTCTGTGTTTAAAATGTGTTCTTGTTGACTGCCTGTATTTGTTGGCTTGTCGCTCAATTTTCAGGTTATATAATTTATTAAATAATTTTAATTAGTGAAACAAACTTAATTAAATAAGATTACAAATTAGTGTAAATAAATATTATATAATATTAATTTTAGTATAATTATTGAAAGTGCAAGAAAAATAATGATTAATAAAAATATAATTTGTATATATGTGGTAACAGCATTGTTGCTCTATGATTTACTTTTTGATAATATTATTACTTGGCTTTTCAGCCCACGCCGTCATTGCATTGTCCATATTGTGATGGCTGTCATGCGCACCCACGTTGTAATGGCAGTCATATCCTTAACTTTCCCAAAGCTTTCCAAACTCCCGTGTTCTCTTTATATCCCTTCAAGATCTTTTGAGAAGCAAATGAGTATAACTCATTCCCTGGAACATTACATGTGTTCAACAGTCAAAAATGGAAACTATGGATGGTCTAAAAGTGTTAGTGTCTTTTTTATTGTCCTTTTTTAATACAGTTCAAAATAAGGCTTTTTCAAAACATTGATATGTCAAACCTTTTTGCTTCTATTCTAGTCCAAACATGTGTTGTTGTCACACTCATTTCCCTGCTTTTCTGGAAAGTAGTGTACATAACTGTTTTAAGGCTTGCATTAATGTACAATACAACATTAGATGCTCTTATTTCCTGCTGTTATTATTTTGAAGTTATTTTTATCCCTGCTTGATCCCAGTTTACAACATTTTATTACGCATCAGGCCACAAATCAAATTTTCATTGGTAAATCACTTTTGGAGCATAACATCAAAGTTCTTTATTCCCAGTCTCGTGACTGTATCAGTATGCCTTTTTGTTTTTCATGGCATTTTCTTAAACCTTGACACAATGCATAATTTGGACTGTGAGCTTTATTCTGCTTCAGTGTACTTAAGATTTGTTGCATTTATTCTGACCATATCAGCCCTATCATATCCATTCCTTGTGGGCTCATATGTAGCTATAGTCATGACAATGGGGAAAAACTTTGATGCTAGCTCCAGGCACTGTTCAGAAATACCACTGGTTTTCCCAATGTTGTATCTTTTCTTCGGTGTACTGTTGAGCTACCCTCGTGTGCAAATGGTTGAATTACACCACCCAGGCTTTTTGTTCAGTATGTTGATTAGATCAAAAAGGTTTGTTTCAACCATTTTAATAATTGACATAACAGGCAAAGCACACACATTCTCTTTTGCACCATATGCCACTATAAAGGATTTGAGATCTCAATTAAACACCAAATTCAAGCTAACAAGTGATTTATACTGGCTGTCATGCTGTGGCAAGCCTTTACATGATTTTGTACCATTGGAAGAAATAATTGGAACAGTTATTATGAATGGACGGTTGATCGGAGGTATACAATGCTGTTTGAAGGGTTGTGAGAATGAGGCAGGTTTTCGTAAATTTGATAGCATGATTGGGCAGTATGAAATGAAATGTACCCCTCATATGATATAACATCTGATTTTGAAAGTCTTAAAAATTGTAGTGTGTGATGAACATTACAGCAGTTTATCATCCAGAGGGCACAAGCCTGCAAAAGTAAAAAGTTCTTCAAAATCACGCAGTGATGCCCAGCGAGGTATTCTTAAGACCACACCATCCATTGTTACATGTTCACAATGCAACAATAAGGTCTGCCTTACCAGTGACATCCCCTGCAAAAAACATAACATAAGTATTTTCAACAACCTGTTTTCATTGGCTTGCAACTTTTTGGATGAAATACATGTAAATTATACTGAAGTACATGTAGATTTACACAATGACGTGTATACATGTATAGCTCCTAGTATAGACTACATATGTATGTCATGCCAACCATTCTTTTTAAAATCAATCAAATTAGAGAATGACTACAAAAAAATTATGTCCTCTATGCTCTCCTCACTGACACATTGACATCATTAAAGAGACAGGAGGAGGAATTTGCAAGGCATGGGAAACTTACAAAAAAAAAAATCCTAAAGGGATGAGGTACAACCCTCTTGTAATTAAGCTGAGCTGCATGATAGCGAGCAAATGCCACAAAAAGGGTTATGAAGTAGTAAGAAGCATTCTACCCATTCCAACGTGGGAAACAGTAAAACAATACAGACAGGCAGCAAGCACAACAAGCCCTATATCACATGAGAATCTAAACCTCATGGTTCAGGAAATGAAACGAAGGGGTTGTAAAGGGATTGGGGGTATTCACTGGGATGAAATGGAAAGGGATCGTGCTATGCAAACGTACGAACAAACTACATGTGTACCTGTAACTTTTATAAATGATTCAATGATAAATTTAGTGAAAACACAGGAAACAATGAAGGATGACTGCTATTTCGAAACTGAAAGCTTCTAGCGGTCTGATTTAACTCCACATAAGCAAGGATATACACCAGAAAGGCATCCAACAAAGAAACAAAAAGCTTGGAAATCAATAACAAGTCTTGAAGCGAATGATTCACGTACAAGCTGGGCAGATGAAAGCCTTTCTATTAAGGAACCAAAAAGCAAATCCTTTAAAGAAATTGTTGATGCTATCCATAAAACCACTATTGACTCTAGTGACAGTGATGATGATTTTGATGAAGCATTCAAACCATTAGACAATACAGATTTGTACTTTAGTACACTTGATGAACCAACAGAAAATGAAAAACAATCTATGCAGGCTAAATATTTTATGTCTGATTTATTTGATGACTCGCACGACTTTCAAATGGTACGAACGGTAGATCTTTGGGAATATAAAGAATTTGACAGGTCACTAACACCAAAATCTGGAAATAACCATGATCATCTTGAACAAGTCAGGCGTTTTATTTTGAAAAATGGTTTTCAGGAACCCATAATTATCACATGTGATCTCCAAACTGGAAAAGCCTATGTCACTGAAGGAAACCATCGTCTATGGGTGGCTCTCAAGGAAGTAATACCATTTATACCATGTCGTGTAATTCATCACTGGTTGCCACCCTAAGGCTCGTACAAAAAGCTTGTTGACTTTTCCCAGGGGGGGCAGAAGTCTCGTGAAATTTTCGTGTTTGAATCATCCAACAAAATTTGACGTCACATCCGGTGAGAAAATCTGAAAAAATCGCCCAGCCGCCATCTTGAAAGCGTGGCGAAATGAAGTTTCGACCAAGCCTGATTTATCCGATTTTTTGAACAGACAGTCTCTGGCATGTTTTACTGTGGAGGCGAAAGAAGTTGCAGAGATATTGCTTCGACTATTTCGGTAAAGATCTCGACAAAAGAGATACGTTTAGAATCATTTTGAAGGAGAATAAGAGAGTGCGAACTGCCGTGTCATGGCGGATATTTCACGCTCTCAAAACAAGAGTCGTTACAACTTTTGGCTGTAGTAATTACTGATGCAGTGATAACATCGATTTCTATAGCCTATAATCTCTACAACATCATGGATAAAACATTGGTGGTCATAGTCTGTAGTGTGTACTTCGGGAAGGTAATTAACACTAGCCGGGTAGTGTTGGAAGCCGATATCATTGCACTTGACCCGTTTGTTTTAGTTGAAGACACAAGATATAAGGTTGGTATTTTCTTTTTCTACAACTCCTTGTTGAAGATTGCTGTTTACAGTTAAACACAATACATGTATAGTCCGGCTTCGAGGTCATCAGTCGGTTTTGCTCCGTGAATTATGAATTTTAATTATCAAAGAAAGCACACCTTGAATCCGAATTTCGAATCTTGTCATGTTCTAGCATATCATCAGTCCATGAACATTTCTTCTGATCCTAAATAAATTAAAAAGTTTTGAATCATCAAATCCCTTACGGTAAATATTATGTAATTATGGCAAAACGGTCAGTATAAAAAACAGACTGCAGATTGCAAAAAAAAAGGTACAATAAAATCCCCTGGGTGCATTTTATTAGGATTTATGAAATCTGTCATGGGTTTCAAATGTGTGTGGTGTATTGGCATGCAATCATACTATTTGGCCTATACTGGCGTGTAATCAAGGCAGTGGTTGGAGAAATAAGCTGGCTTCTTGGCGTAGAATTTTGAAAGTTTGTTACCCAAGCAGGGGACTCTAAAGGGTGCCGCAGGGGTTATTGGTCTTCAAAAAATGTCATCATTAAAATGCTATTTAATATTTGTTCTGAATTTAAAATTACTGAGTAAAGCAACAAAACAGCTCATTCTGATTTGTTTCAAGTGCCCCATAACCTTTTTTATTTTATTTTCTCATCTGAATCTAAACGTCACCCAAGGAAATTCTGCGAAAAAATGTTGCGATTTGCAGAAAACGCGAATTGTTTATGAATTTTATAAAACTTTGAAATTTGCCGCCATTTTGGATCACCATTTGCTTTAAGGAACATGTGACATCAGACAAAGGAACTGTGACGTAGATTAAGGAACACGTGGCTTCAAAACAAAGGAATTGTGATGTAGATTCAGGAAAATGTGAGCCCGTCGGCCTTCTTACAGCGGGACAGGTATACCAAACAAAAATAGGATTTTGAAGATTTGAAACATTCATAAAAAATTCGCGTTTTCTGCAAATCGCAAATATTTTTCGCAGAAATTCTCAGGGTAATGTTTAGATTCAGATGAGAAAATAAAAAAAAAGGTTATGGGCACTTAAGGTCGCGGGGGATACCTGGTCATGAATAAATTCATTAGGCAAAATTTTTGTAGAGGTAGTACTTTTAAAAGCTTTATATATTGGCCGTTTGGAAGCCGATTCCGCTAAAACTTAACAGATATATTGGGAAGTAATGGAAGTTCATCAGGACTGTGTTCTATTCAATGAATCGCACTTTACGGTAATGCTGTAGGCTACTAAAGTTAAAATTTTGTAAAACCTGATTTTGTGTCCAAGTTTGCTTCTTGCTTCTTGAGGAGAACAGAAAACAAGTTGGTTTTACCACTCAGGATCAGTCAAACCCTCTATATTGTCATATCTGATGCCGATTTTTTTATTTCAACTTTAATTAAAAGTTATTAGCCTTTAACGGAGTAAAATTGTCCATGTTAGACTTTGAAGCCTTCAATCTTCCCTTCGAAAGCCTATTTCAAAATTCTGGCGTCAGATATGACAATCTACAAATGAATACTATGTTTGATTATCAACTCAGAGTTGATAAAGGTAAATTAACCGCCGTAGCGAATTTCTAAAAGCTGACGTTTCAAGCGTTAGCCCTTCGTCGGAGCAAAGCAAAATATTTTTAAAGTTTCATTGAGTTATACATGTAATACAGAAATATAAAATGGTTGTCTGTATTGTAGACACAATAATAATATTGAATTGACCTTCATCTAATAAGTACGGTACCATGTACAGGGCACGAAATTAAACTTTTTTTCCAGGAGCCAGTTGGCTCCTAAATATTCCAAAGTGGTCACCAACTCCAAAAAGTTAGTCGCCATTTTTTCCAATAAATTCAGCACCAGAGACACAATCCATTGGCATACATGAAGTATTCAATGGTTTCCACACGGCTTGCAAAGCATAAAAGGGCGTTTTTGTGTACTCAGTTGAGAGAAACTTTGTTGACGTTTTTTGGCCCATATTTCTCGTTATGAAAGCAGAACAAGACCAGAGAAATATTGTTTTATAACTTTAAACTATTGTGTGACTTTTTTATGGCAAAGTTATATGTCAGAATTCTAGTCCGTGTAGTTGCCAATTTGGCGACTAATTTTCAGGATTTGGTCGCCAATGTGGAAAACTTAGGCGCATTGGCGACTGTATCAGGCACAATTTCGTGCCCTGATGTAAGTACCATGCAGGTTACAGTACAAATGCAACACTGTCAAGAATACTATAATTTTTATTATAGTGACATATCAAGCAACAAAACATAACCATACAGTCATGCATGTAAGTGCAAAAAACATTAAAAGACATTTTCTTAATACTGTCTATACTGGTAAAATGAACCTAAACCTAGCTACAGTGTATGCACAGCAATATAAACATTTAGATGCTCTCACATACGGGCCATAAAAAATTGGCATATTGTGTAGGGAAAACGGCAGGTCTCTAAAAATGAACCAGGCAACATCAATATTTAATGTAAACTGGTTTGTAATCACAGATTAAGAGGTGCATTCGACAGGTTAATCTCAAACAGAGGTTCTGCTGATCATATTAAATGTATGGGTCTTGGTCACTTATTGGCTTGATATATTCTTTTCATTGAGAATTGTGTCAAGGAAGTATAATTCTGAAATACTGGAATAACTAATATTCCCGAATATAATATAAATTTAAATTGAGTAAACTATTTCATTTTGTCAATTGCAAATGCAAATGCAAACCCCCTCCCCCCCCCCCCCCCCACCCCTACTTCACCAAAAATGAATCAGAAAATTGGGTCAGTCAGGCGATGGGAAACAAAACATTTTATTGGAATGGCAGTCAAACCTGTATTAAGCGGACACCCTCGGGGAATGCTCTACATGTAGATAGTGTCCACTTAATACAGGTGTCATTTATAGTAAAAAAAGGGAACTGATAAATTTTGGGATGTTTGCTACTACATGTCTAACATCAGAGACTTTATTTCCTCATAAGCTGTCCTCAGTCAAGATGGAAAATAACCTTTTAATAACTATCAACAATGTATCTGTTATGTATTGTGATTACATATACCGCTGACCAGTAAAACTAAGGACTCACATCACAATAAACCACGAGGTCTCATACTTTCATGTCAACATGGCGTATAGTCGTCCATATTTTAAAAACAGTATCAAGACTTCCTCTGGAATCATGTTTTCTTTTTTCAAATCGTTATCCCATTTCTTGGGCTGCAATCTTGCAAGTATAATAAATTATTCTTGCAATCACCTAATCAGTTGGGATAACAGGAAACATACATTTTCTGAAATGAAAAGAATATAATACAACTTTTACCTAAAGTTACACTATGCTTACAAATTGCTCACCCTTCTCTCTAAAATCCCACCCCCCCTTTATTTTCCTCCTCCCACTGTTATTTTATAAGAATATTATAATATTATTTAATTGCTTTTTTGTTCATTCGCTGATATACAGAAACACTTTTTTCACTAATCACTAATTTAGTCTGTTGTGAGCTTACTCCAACCACTGCCTTGATTACACGCCAGTATAGGCCAAATAGTATGATTGCATGCCAATACACCACACACATTTGAAACCCATGACAGATTTCATAAATCCTAATAAAATGCACCCAGGGGATTTTATTGTACCTTTTTTTTGCAATCTGCAGTCTGTTTTTTATACTGACCGTTTTGCCACAATTACATAATATTTACCCTAAGGGATTTGATGATTCAAAACTTTTTAATTTATTTAGGATCAGAAGAAATGTTCATGGACTGATGATATGCTAGAACATGACAAGATTCGAAATTCGGATTCAAGGTGTGCTTTCTTTGATAATTAAAATTCATAATTCACGGAGCAAAACCGACTGATGACCTCGAAGCCGGAATATACATGTATTGTGTTTAACTGTAAACAGCAATCTTCAACAAGGAGTTGTAGAAAAATAAAATACCAACCTTATATCTTGTGTCTTCAACTAAAACATACAGGGTCAAGTGCAATGACATCGGCTTCCAACACTACCCGGCTAGTGTTAATTACCTTCCCGAAGTACACACTACAGACTATGACCACCAATGTTTTATCCATGATGTTGTAGAGATTATAGGCTATAGAAATCGATGTTATCACTGCATCAGTAATTACTACAGCCAAAAGTTGTAACGACTCTTGTTTTGAGAGCGTGAAATATCCGCCATGACACGGCAGTTCGCACTCTCTTATTCTCCTTCAAAATGATTCTAAACGTATCTCTTTTGTCGAGATCTTTACCGAAATAGTCGAAGCAATATCTCTGCAACTTCTTTCGCCTCCACAGTATAACATGCCAGAGACTGTCTGTTCAAAAAATCGGATAAATCAGGCTTGGTCGAAACTTCATTTCGCCACGGTTTCAAGATGGCGGCTGGACAATTTTTTCAGATTTTCTCACCGGATGTGACGTCAAATTTTGTTGGATGATTCGGATACAAAAAATGTCCCAGGCGTCGTAGAGTCTTCTCCCCCGCCCCTGACTTTTCCACTTTAGAGTCTAAGGAAATAATTCTTCCAGAACATTTGGGATTAACTGTTGCACAAACAGGGTTCAATAACTAATATTATTAGTACAGTGTACAAGTGCATGCCCCAAAGCACTTGTCTTGTGTAACTATACCTACAGGTGTGTGTATATATATATAGCTTACATGTGCATGAAATATTAATTATTAACTGAAATGTAGTTGACATGTAATAAAATTTCGATCGTTCATCAACCACACCAGCCAAAACTGTTTAATGTTGGCATCATTTAGAAGGGAGAAAGTAAACCTAACAGTCTAATCCTATTATAGACCTGTATCAGAACCAAAACTATAAACAGACTGATTTCAATTTATAAAAATTCTCAAGAGCGCACAATGACGGTAATTCTGAAACAAATCTTGTATACTACATATGTTGGACAAAAATTGCCAAAACGTACCGCTGATGCCAATCTTGCAACGATGTTTTAGCTTGCTCCAAGCATGAGTATTTGTGGTTGTTTCTTCTCCACGGCCGCTCCATTGACTTTGAAGGGATTGATGAGACGAACCACCAGCACTGAAGGATTGAAACTCGGCATGCAGGAAGTTCAATATATCATATCCCAAACCTCCTATTCTCGGATAAAAATATCCCCGCTTCACTGCTCGAACCATCCGACAAAGTTCACATGCGAACGAACTCTGTCCACATATCAGCCACTCGGTAGTATGTTTTCATACGAGATTTGACGCTTTTGAATATATTAAGCGTCCGAAAATTATCGCAACAAATCTATCATATTTTTCCAAATCCTGATTTATATCGCATGTAGGAAATAGATCAGCCAAACCGTTGGAAATTCCATATTTCTGAGAAGACAACGTACAACGAACTTGCGCGCCATTTTGAAAATCACTGATGTATGACGTGACGTCACACTGGCAGTGATGAGTCTCCCATCGTTTTGTCTGGAGACGCCCCCTCCCTCCTGGGTCCAGGTTTGAGCACTGGCCAAGGTCATTGTGTTGTGTTCTTGGCAAGACTCGCACAGTGCCTATCTCCACCCAGGAGTATAAATGGGAACCGACAAACTGTTAGTGTAACTTGATAAAATGCTGCAAGAGAGTTATTTACGAGGCACTATCTTCCAACCCAGGGGCGTAGCGATACTCCATGTCGCTTCATGGTATAGAAATCGGGAATACTACCTTTTTTACTGTATAGCCATGTATAGCCCATCTTTTTTCACAGGTTTATAGGTAATTTTATTATTTGATGGTACTGCATGTATTGTATTCAATGGTCACTGGCCATCTTTGTTATTCATATGTAATCTGGAAAATTAATAATTACGAGGCAAATATATCGCCATGTATAACCTATCTTCTTCCCCAGATTGAAAGGTTTACAGGGAATTATATTATTTTTGTGATTTTTCTTTCAACAGGCAATGCAAGCTCGCAATGAAGAAATGGAAAAGTATGTGTTCTTGTTTTTTGAAAGGAATCATTCACTAGTAAAACAAACAGCTGCTAAATTGCTGGAATTACTTTTTAAGAAATAGAAAATGGCGCGAGTTCTTACTCGTAGGCTGATGCAAACACGATAGAAAGTTTGGGAGAATTTGAAAGGTGTTTTCATCAGGATGTGTAAACTTTAAACGACCACATAGTAATTGTATAATTGCATTACTTTTACAACGTACAATATTGTAAGTGATTTTGTTTTTACATACATACAAGCGACTTGCACATTACAATATTCTTATCTTTTAATCGTTTATCTTTCTAAAGTACCCGCGATTTACTTGAATATGAACGCCAAAGGGAGGCGTCAACTGGTTATAAAATGCGGCCTTTCTCGTGTAGAGGGAGGCGTTTCATGGTGACGTGGCGTTAATTTTAGGGGCTTCATTTTGGAATATAGTTTAATTTTCGGATCATGATGTTAAAACACAGGAAATAATAACCATGGTGGATCTTAATCGACTTATAAGATACATCAAAAACTCGAGACGCAGTGTTTCATCCGATTTCCAAAGACTTCGAATTTCGTCAAAAATACTCCACTACGCGTCGTATTTTCAACTCTTTATCAGTGTTTGGAAATGGGAGGAAACGCTCTCTCAGGTGTTTGATGTATTACATCAAAGTAAATACAAAGAGAGAAAATATTGAACTTGTTCCTAATTGCTGAAGTTTATATAATGAAATAGAATTGATGAAGACAACACATTTGATATAATGTTAATTGATTATTATTATTTTTTTCAGAACAAAGCATTGCAGGTTCAGTGTGAGAAATCGGAGGAGGAGTTCAAGGTTTGCTATACATAATTATATTCATTGTAAAAAAAAAATGTTAATCAAGTTTCCTCTGTGTTTGAATTTTCATGTTTGTAACCAGAAACCACTTACATTGAGAATGAATAAAAATGACATCTGGATCGACCAACTCTTTCTGCAGATTTAGTCAAAACCATCCTTCGAAGTTCAAGAATATATTAAAAGAAAACTTTTTCCTTTGTTTTCGCATTACTGTAACAAGAAGTTGTTGTAGAATTTCACGAAATGTAACGCGAGAGTGTAGAATGTCACGAAATCGGAAATGTAACGCAGTTGAAATATGAACTGGATCATGTGATCGTCACATGACGCGTGTAGACTTTGAGCCGAATTGAGTCGATCGAATGTATCGAAATGTATTGGAATAAATGGAGAAAAATACGTGTAAACTAAAGCATCATTTTACAGTTGTCTTACAAATACATTGGACCCCGGATCATGCGGCCCAGGTTTGAACACTGGCCGAGGTCATTGTGTCGTGTTCTTGGGCAAGACACTTTTACTCACACAGTGCCTATCTCCGCCCAAGAGTATAAATTGCAAGATAGTTACTTACGAGGCATTATAATCCAATCCAGGGGCGTAGCGATACTCCTTGTCACTTCATGGTATAGAAATCGGGAACCACTCTGACCCGAGCGCCATACTATACCTTTTTTACTGTATAGCCATGTATAACCCATCTTATTTTCCAGATTGAAAGTTTTATAGGTAATTATATTCTTTGGTGTACGTTCTTGCATTCAATGGTCACTGACCATCTTTGTTATTCTTATTTAATCCGGAAGATTAATAATTAGGAGGCATATATATCGCCACGTATAACCTATCTTCTTCCCCAGATTGAAAGGTTTACAGGGAATTATATTATTTTTGTGATTTTTCTTTCAACAGGCAATGCAAGCTCGCAATGAAGAAATGGAAAAGTATGTGTTCTTGTTTTTTGAAAGGAATCATTCACTAGTAAAACAAACAGCTGCTAAATTGCTGGAATTACTTTTTAAGAAATAGAAAATGGCGCGAGTTCTTACTCATAGCCTGATGGAAACACGATAGAAAGTTTGGGAGAATTTGAAAGTTGTGAGTGTTAACATCAGGATGTGTAAACTTTATAACCGACCACATAGTAATTGTATAATTGCAGTACTGTAACAACGTACAATTCTGAGTGTTGTTTCATTAGAATTGGAAAGTAAATTAATTTTAATAATATTGTGATTTACCCTAGAAAAAACAGCCATTCTGGAGTTGAAATCGTCATCCTTAGAAGCTGCTGTAAGTGATTTTGTTTTTACAACTTGCACATTACAATATTCTTTTCTTTTAAACGTTTATCTTTTAAAGTACCCGCCATTTACTTGAATATAAACGTCAAAGGCGTTAACTGATTATAAAATGCGGCCTTTCTCGTGTAGACGTGGCGTTAATTTTAGGGGCTTCATTTTGGAATAGTTTATTTTTTTAAATCAAAGGAAATAATAACCATGATGGATCTTAATCGACTGAGAAGATACATCAAAAACTCGAGACGCAGTTTTTTCATCCGATTTCCAAACACTTCGAATTTTGTTAAAAATACTCCGTAACGCATCGTGTTTTCAACTCTTTTTTCAGCTCTCTCGGGTGTTTATTGTATTACATCAAAATGAATGCAAACAGAGAAAATCGTTAACAAGCTCCTAATGGCTTAAGTTATGAGATAGAATTGACGAAGGAAACAAATTTGATATAATGTTATTAACTGATTATTTATTTTTGTAGAACAAAGCATTGCAGCTTCAGAGTGAGAAATCGGAGGAGGAGTTCAAGGTTTGCTATACATAATTATATTCATTGTAAAACAAATGTTAATCAAGTTTCCTCTGTGTTTGAATTTTCATGATGTATTCCGGAAACCACTACATTGAGAATGAATACAAATGACAGTCTGGATCGACCAACTCTTTCTGCAGATTTACTCAAAACCATCCTAGGAACCTCAAAAACAAAAAAGAAGCGATACTTCTTGTCGCTTCATGGGATTAGAAATCGGAACAACTGTGGCCCGAGTGAATACTTCCCTTTTTAATGTATAGCCATAACTCATCTTATTTCCCAGTATAAATGGGTATCGGCGACAAAATGCTGGGAGGTAACCTGCTGCGGTGGGCTTAGCATCCCACCAAGGGGAATGAGAAGTAATATTTCTAGTCGCATCTTGCTACAGAAACCGGGATAATCAGCTTGGGCCATCTTGAAGTTGGCCTGAGTGCGGCTTTGGCAAGGCATTTTACTCGCACAGTGCCTATCTCAACCTAAGAGTATGAATGAGAACCGGAGAACTCTTTAGGGTAACATGATAAAATGCTAGAAAATTACTTTCGATGCACTATCATCCCATCCAGGCTAGGAGAAGTAATAGTCCTAATTGCTTTATGGTACAGCAATATAGATAAGTTCCATCAGTGTGGGCCACTTTCTACCCTGAGCATACTACCTACTAGCTATTTTATAGCTTTTTGACCCATCTTATTCCCTACATTGAAACATTTTAGCCGTAATTATATTCCTTGATGCGAATGTATTCAACATATTTTTCACTGACAATTTATGTTACAGCTCATATCTAATCAGAATATTAATAATTTGCGGGAATAAATATAACAATAGGTAATCTACATCAGTGTTCAGGGGCACCCAACGACAACATTTTCCTGCCGTCGGAACGTCGTTTTTACGTTATAATTGTGCTTCTTGTGCAGTTTAATGGCTTATTTTTAAACGCTAAGAAAAAGCTATCTGTTCGGATACGTTAGCTGAACTTTCAAATTTCAGAAATTTTAGGGATTGGAATCTTACTACCCGAATTTAAGAGCTGCTTTTGCCATTCAGAAAATCCTAGCTGACCTATCTTTGTACCCAAAACAACATTTGTATCTCTCAGAAAACAAACTTTATTAATTTTCTCATATTAAGAAAGTTCGAGATGACATTTCCCTAAAGAAAACGCCAGTTTTTCATCAAACTTTAATCCGAATATCTGGGTCGATTATAGGCCTTCCGAACAGCTATTCCCCAAAACGATTCGTTGGGTGCCCCTGAATGTTCCCAAAATTGAAAGGCCAGAGATAGTTATCTTCTTTTTGTGAATTCTCTTTCAACAGATCCTTACAGCTCAAAATCAAAAAATGGAGAGGTATGTGTTATTGATGTATTTAAAGGAATGGCATTACAGTCAAACTACTGTAACCGGGGCCACCCAGACAAAGTTAACCAATCACAGGGCAGAACAGGAACAATACATTCCAACATTTTTGAATTGAGCCAATCCGATGTCGAGTACAGAACAATGAAATTGCAACTTGTTCGCTCGCGATGAATACAGATGAATGAAATTTTGTGCGGTTCTACGGCGTGGATTTTCGATTTCAACCCTTTTATCTTTAACTAGTTTTAGCAGTACGATTTGGAAGGAAAATATATGAGTCAGTGAAAGAGAAACTGGCTCCAAACTGCGTGAAAACTGGAAATGCGACGGCTTTACAGTATGTTTCCTCGAATAAAAGAGCGTGGCGGATTTGAAATAAATTGTTCGCTCTTGACAAATCAAGTTTTCTCTACGGCCTCAACCGGCTGAATAGCTACGCATGTCGGGGTTTTGGCAGTACCATTTGGAAAATAAATACACTTGATGCCAGCGAGGGAAGACTAACATATTCCAAACTGCATAAAGTCAGTGAACGCGACGGCCAATAGTTTCGGCAAAGTGCGTGACGGATTTGAAAAGAACGAAAGCACGGCTTGTTTTACCAGCGTGATGAATTCAGTTTTTATACATCGTCGGATCTTTGATTTCCACCTTGTTCCACGCGCTGGGTTTTATTTTGTCAGTACAATTTGGCTGAAATTAAAAAAATAAGTAAAAGAGAAATTCGAAATTGCAAAAAAGAGTGTCGGCTGTATATTTCAAGTTTCGGCAAAGTGAATTGTCGCGAGAAAGAACTCAACCGCCGGAGTATAATATTTTGCCGGCTGAGAGTTGCATCACGTTTCGTTACGGCGAATTCTTTATTACAGTTATTTCTGATCGCATGAGTATTGTCTGATTTGCCTTGAACTTTCGAAACTGTTTCGAATCCTTTCGGAAAAATTACTGAGAAAGAAGCCAACTCAGTGCTAGTAAAATCGCTTCGATCTTTCCGAGAAAAGTCCTGACTGTTCTAGGGAAAAGTACCGAATTTTCTAGGAAAGATCGAAGCGACTCTGTGTCTGATCTGCTAGCACTGAGTTGGCTTCTTTCTCTCATGCGATCAGAAATAACTGTATAGATAGAATTCGCCGTTACGAAACGTGATTCAAACTCTGCCGGCAAAATATTCTACTCCGGCGGTTGAGTTCTTTCTCGCGACAATTCAGATGATTCATGATCACTTTGCCGAAACTTCAAATATATGGCCGACACTTTATGCAATTTTGAATTTCTCTTTTACTTATTATTTTAATTTCAGCCAAATTGTACTGACAAAACCCGGACAATGTATAAAAACATTGCGTGCAATGACTTTTATATGCAGTTTGAAATATAGTCTTCCCTTGCTGGCATCAAGTGTATTTATTTTCCAAATGGTACTGCCAAAACCCCGACATGTGTAGCTATTCAGCCGGTTGACGCCGTAGAGAAAACTTGATTTGTCAAGAGCGAACAAATTATTTCAAATCCGCCATGCACTTTTATTCTAGGAAACATACTGTACAGCCGTCGCATTCCCAGTTTTCAGGCAGTTTGGAGTTTCTCTTTCATTGACTCGCGTATATTTTCCTTCCAAATCGTACTGCAAAAACTAGTCAAAGATAAAAGGGTTGAAATCGAAAATCCACGCCGTAGAACCGCACAAAATTTCATTCATCTGTATTCATCGCGAACGAACAAGTTGCAATTTCATTGTTCTGTACTCGACATCGGATTGGCTCAATTCAAAAATGTTGGAATGTATTGTTCCCGTTCTGCCCTGTGATTGGTTAACTTTGTCTGGGTGGCCCCGGTTACAGTAGTTTGACTGTAAAATTACTTGAAAAATAAATTTTAAAATGAACTAAGGAAATAATTAAGTTCGTTCAAACGTTTTGTCATTCTGATTGTTCTTAATGACTTTCTCATAATACTGTGAATATTTGAGTAACTAGATGAAGGTATTGAAGGTATTTTACATTAAGTAATCTCTTGTGTAGCTTGTTTTGCATCTTTGAAAGAGATTCATTAAACAGTTGTAAGATTTGTGAGAAAAGCTGTATAAAGTGTGCTACCCTTTGCAGCAGTGGCGGATCTAGGGGAGGGAATAGCTCGAGCCCCGCAGGTCTGGATCCGCCACTGTAGCATTGCTGAAAAATTGTGTTACATTTTTGCCACTAGACCTCACCAGTTTTGTATCTCTCTCTTACAGCAAATTAGAATCCTCTGAATCAGAATTAAGCATGAACTCTCAAAGTAAGTAGTGATCATGTGCACACTGTTCAATATTAATTCCAATTCTGCATAATTTTTACTATATTAGATTATGTTAACACCACACATGAGCATATCGATTACACAGTATTCTATTTGACTTGTTAAACTCAGAAAAACTGTTAAACATTATGCGTATGATACGATAGTCGTAGATATACATTTACAGTACTATCACTGACTCTGCAATCGTCAGCAATATAAGGTAGAAAAACTATGTCATTTTTCCTTCAAATTTTACTTCCGATTAACTATTAATACAGTCGAACCTTTCGTAAGCGACCACCAAAAATGACAAGCCTGGGTGGTCGCTCATGAGAGGTAGTCGCACAGAGAGGTATGGCTGTATCGTGTTTTTCCAAAAGTTCTTTGTGTGTTGAGCTCAACGGAAAACCCATTAAATAAAGTTACACTTTAGATTTCATAATTTTCACGTGCCTATAAAAATAGAAATAGTACTACTTGACAATGGCGATGAAAGAAGTTCAGTTAGAAAATCTACCAACTTTGTCTTTAAAAAAAACGTCAAATAATTATATTAAACCAAAATTGGCCAGTGGCAAAGTACAAACACACATTACGAATAAAATCGTTAATAATAGTAATATACTATTTTTTTTGTTCTTCTTTTTCGTCTCTTAGAACTCGTTTGGACAGCAAATTAAAACATTTGTGAAAAAGTCATTCACGACACGCAACGTCATATATGCGTTAGCCTGTTCGCATGTTGTATATGCGTTTTTGACGCATACCTGCTAATATGTTATTACTTGAATTTTGTCTTTAATTGTATTGTATTGCCAATCTTATTGATATTCTATCTTGCTTTTTTCTATACTCTATCTCAGACACAGTTCCAATCAATCTTTATTCTATTATATTATTTGTCACGTTTTTATATTTCAATGAATTTTTATTTTTTATATTTTATCTTGTAATTTCATTCCTAATAATCCAAAAATAACAATCAATTACTTGGAAAAATATTTAGTGCAAAAATTAACTTGATTGGAATTTTTTTTCTTTACATCATTTTCTTTTTTTCTATTATTTTTTTATTGTTTACCTTTTTCCGTTTTCTACTATATTTTAACTCAAACACCGTTCCAATTAATCTTTATTCTATTATTATCTGTCGAGTTTTTTCTATTTTTTTTTTCTATTTACATGAATTTTTTTTATCTTGTTCTTTCATTCCTAATAATTAAAAAAATTAACAATCAATTACTTGAAAAAATAATTTAGTTTAAAAGTTTATCTTAACCTTAACCTTAATTTGAATTTGTTTTTTACTTTATTTTCCTTTTGACATTTTTCTATTATTTTTTATTACAGTATATATTAATAGTTTAACAAACAAGACCAGTTAAGTTAAGCAATACTTCAAAACGTAATTCAATTGTCATATGACCCTTAATGTTGCCAATAATTATTGTTATCTTTAACTGACATTGTCTTCTTTGTAAAAATTAGTGTTTCATCTAAACCTTTCTGGTTTTTTTTGTTATCCAACGTCTTAGACAAATAATTTTGGGTGACAATAAAAGAAGAAAAGTTTAGATGAAACACTAACTTTTACCAAAAAGACAAGTTCAGATGTATTATGTATTAGACTAATTCCTCCTGACTTTTTTCATACATCTGATCTTGTCTTCTTGGTAAAACTTGGTATTTCATCTAAACTTTTCCCCTTTTATTGTTATCCAAAGTCTTGTGATTTACCTTGGTGAAAATAATATCAAACATTATGCATGGAATAGTGAAATATTTTTTTACCTTCAATTTGCTATTTTTTTTGTCATTATTATTTTATTATTTCCCTTCAATTTGCTATTTTTTATTATTATTTTATTATTTGATTTTTTACCTTCTTCCTGCTATTTTTCATTATTATTATTTTTTTTTTAACTTCTCTCTGCTATTTTATTCTCACAATTTCAATGATTCTAGACCAATCTGTTCTCCCCATGTATAAGAGAATTCAGCTTTCGAAGCTAATCAAAAGCTGGCCCCTCAGACTCGAGAGACCTTCCTTATACCTCTCTTAGGCCTGGTTCAAATGTCGAGCTATCGTCGTGTCGAACTCTTGATCAATAACGTCCAACATTAGCGCGACTGTAGCGCGATGTTAGAATCCGACGTCGCGCTACGCGACTCTGGTGCGTTCTCGCGTAGCACGACTCTAGAGTCGCGTTACGCGAGAACGCACCAGATCTGGTGCGATGTCGGATTCAAACGTCAAGTTGCAGCCGTGCTATTGTCAAACTTAATTGATCAATTGAGTTCCGCGACGATAGCGTGACGTTTGAACCGTGCATAAGACATGGGTAAGGAACTTGTTGCTCGTCTGAGTTCAGCTTGTGCGATTAGCTTCCCTTACTTACATACATGGAAGGAAACATTTATTTTCAGTCAAAGCCAAACTCTAAATTTTCATTTTATTTTCACCAGGTAAATCTCTTATTAAGCGGCCGATGCCCATATATGGGCATCGAGCCGCTTCAAGAAATGGACGGTTTTTTTTCATGTCGCTAGCCCTAGCCCTCTACACGGTTGACATGATGTTATCGCATCTCGGTCTAAAATTAGCCAGTAGAGAATTTCTCTTCCACAGGCTTTCTGTAGTGTCGTGTAAGTGCGTACATGTATTGAGTTTATTACAGGAATCGCATTGAAAAAAGCAAAGACAAATGTCCCACAGCAGTGAACAGCAGTGTTGTTGCAAAATGTGCTAAATTTGGCGGTGTGACCTTTGCGCGTTATTCGATCCCAGCGGGGAATCGGCTTCCGGTTTCACGCAAACTGCGGACTTTAGCCAGACTGGCGTGACTTCTTGTTTTTTTCGTAGTCACTGCACTTTTATCGCGCGATTCCAAATCGCCCGTGTAAACCAGCTGCGATTTCATGGCGATTTGACTGCGATTTATCGCCGATGTTTGGAACTTGCTCAAATTTTGATGCCATTTATCGTCGATTTGATACATCTCCTACAACTCGCCATACAAATCGCCGTGTAATCGCAGGTAGTTTACACTTGCCCGCTAAATCGCCGCTGAATCGCCGCTAAATCGCCGCGACAAATCGCATCAAAAATCGCATGTGTAAACGGGCCTTTAGCATGATGCAATGTTACATCAGGCAGTCACGTTTTTCGTCACGCAGGTTCGTGTGTTGACTCTTTATAGGCCTTAAGGCCAATTTAGACGGTACGATTTTGTCGCATGCGACTTTTGTAGCGCGCGCTGCTAGCGTCATGTAAAAATCGTATACGACTTTCATCTTTTAACATTGTTTGTAGTTACGACATGTCGTAGTGTTTTAAAACATGTTTCAAATTCTACGACATTTTTCCTGTCGTACACGATAATCGAAGGTTTGATTTACACGACAAAATTCGTGTCGTAGGCTTGCCGTAAGCATGTCGCATGCGACAAAATCGTACCGTCTAAATCGGCCTTTAGAGTCCAGTGACCGCGAGTTTACTCGAAGCGATCGAAGCAGAATATTGTCAAACAAAGCGCTCGCTTGTAAACAGGAGAATAAAATTACGTTTTACTTGGCTTGTGTGTAAGCTTGTTATTTTTTAATTTTCTCGACTTACATAACAATCAACGTTATCCTATTCTGAACGTATGGGTTACCCTGTGGAAGACAAAAGTGCTCAAAAACCAAACCCTGTCCAGCGGGACATTCCTATATAGCGTACACAAGGGAGAGCCCCCCACCCCTACCCCCCCGAGGAAATCGGCCGCTTGTAATCCCTTCAGGGGATCTTGTTTGTTTCTTCTTCCTTCTTCGAGTCAATATTAAAGTATCTTATCTTATCTTAAATAAAGTATCTGATATTTTCTTATCTTAACTTATCTTATGTTATCTTATCTTATGTTATGTTATGTTATGTTATGTTATGTTATGTTATGTTATGTTATGTTATGTTATGTTATGTTATGTTATGTTATGTTATGTTATGTTATGTTATGTTATGTTATGTTATGTTATGTTATGTTATGTTATGTTATGTTATCTTATCTTAATGTTATTAGTTTTATGTTTCTTCTGAAATCATTCCAGCTGGTAATGCTTCCTTAAACTTTTTTTATTATTGTATTAAAACAAATCAAAACATACCAACAAAAACAAAAACAAAGAAAATCTAAAATAGCAAAAAAACAACTCGTGTTTAATTTTCTGCTTTAAGTCATTATTATTAGTTTTTTTCTTCTGAAATCGTACTTAGTATTTCTTAAACTGGTCTTGTTCTTTTTTTATCATAATATTAAAAAATATCAACAACAACAAAAAAAGGAAACAAAAAATTCAAAAAAAAAAAAATTACGTATATCATTTTATGTTTTTAATTGTTTTTGTTGTTATTAAAAAAACCCAGTGTAATTTGAAAAACAAATTATTATGCGAAACAGTGTCTACGTTTTGTTATTCATATTTAGTAAAAGCAAGTGAGAAACAAATGTAAATCTAATTTAATGTACAGGTATTATAATATTGAAAAATATAAATCTTGATGTAATTTGTTGCATCAATTGCTTTTTTCTTATAAATGAAAAGAGAGTAAATTTCAGCTGCAAACAATTCAGTTACTTTGTAAAGAAAAACGCTATTGAGAATAATTTAAGTCACACAAATTACTATGGTCGAAAATAACTTTAAATTGGAAAATGTGTGTAAAAATGTATGACAATTCTTCAAGTTGAGAAATTATAGTTTTGGGACAGCGATGCTTTATGCAATGGAACGTGTACTGTATTATCAAGAGGGAGTGATAGCTCTTCTCTTTATATTTGAAAGGAGTAATTTATCTCCAATAACACGAAAAACTATATATCAATATGTTTAATGTGAATATTTGTAAAGTAGTTTAATATTAAAACATCTGTAAACCAACCCTTGTATTTTGCATTTTATTAAATTAGAAATGGTAAAAGTACGCCTATGTAGCGTGACAAAACAGACGTCTCGTCACGCGTTCTTTTTCATCTCCAACGTAATGACATCATCTTTCATTTTACATGACCGAATTACTTGTCATCTGGAAAACGCTCTTTAGATCTTCGACCTGATATATTTGTCTTAAGGTCTGCAGAATGTAAATGATGTATATGAGAGTTTTCGAGAAAACTCAGATCGCCTAAAATACCGAAAGAGCGCGGCTAAAACTTCTCAAAACATAGCTCAGTGGTGAACAGAACGGGATTGCCTACCGGTAGTCTGAAGTGTCAGCCAGGGGGTTAGAGCGAGGAGACGGCTGACACTTCAGACTAGGGATTGCCAGGCATTCACATGCGAGATTAACCCATATAAGGCAGTCATGACCAAATATGTCTGGGAGTACATGCTATCTAAATATAGCCAGTCTAGTTCCCAGTTGTCTGCGATCCTATTTCAACAACATGGTAGTTACGCAACAACAACGTAGTCACAAATAATGTCACGTTCTGCCACAGTAATAGCTTTCAAAGCGCTATAAACGTGCCGCTTTGACAGTACTCAATTCGTACAGATTCAAGACAACATTCGTGTATTCTGAATTAATTTGAATCTTACTTAGCCGGATAAATTTTGCTGAAACAAACATTTAGCAGATTGACAGTGTACTTGAAAATTTATTTTCAAAAATGACCTTTACACCAAAGTCTGTTGTCCAGATGTACATGTATATGACTCCAACGCATAAATTCTAGAGAGAAGATAAAATACGCCATCCATGTTACTTTTTCAAAAGTTGAAACGGCGGACTATTCGTTAATATAGCCTCCAATTAATATTGAATAACATAAGCTAGCAGTTTGACGAAATTTACTTAGTTACTGTCAAGTCTAATCCAAAGCTACCCAATCATCATGTGTTACTCAGTAATAAACTGCAAAAGGAGATTCGGTCAAAACGTGTATCAGCTTTACCGGGCCCATTCTGTGCTAACAGCACTGCATCTGATCTGCCAAGTTCAATCGAAAGCAACCAATCATCATGTATGTGTTTAAAAATAAAATGGAACCGAAGATTTGGGTTGAAACGTACGTGTGTCAGTTCTGTGCTAACAGCATTGCATCTGATCTGTCAAGTTCAATCGAAAGCAGTCAATCATCATACATGTGTTTAAAAATAAAATGGAACTGAAGATTTGGGTTGAAACGTGTGTCAGTTTTACCGTGCTGATTCTGTGCTAACAGCATTGCATCTGATCTGTCAAGTTCAATCGAAAGCAGCCAATCATCATGGATGTGTTTAAAAATAAAATGGAACCGAAGATTTGGGTTGAAACGTCGTGTGTCAGCTTTACCGCGCTGATTCAGTGCTAAAAGCACTGAATCTGATATTTCAGGTTTAATCTCAAGCAACCGGCCAATCATCATGTGTTAAACAATAAACTGAAACCGAAGATTTGGGTCAAAACGTGTATCAGCTCAGCTCGTGCTAAAAACATCACTTGCATGCCCGCTGTGATCTGTCAAGTTCAGTGTAAAGCATCTAATCACGAGACTGGTATGAAGTTCCTGTTTTTCGGAAACGAGCTGAAGGGAATCAATAAAAATAATTATTTGTCCACTTGGTGAAGTATTGATTAAGCGAAGCTTGCTCTTAACACAGTGACTCAGTACTGAGCAAAATATGCGAGGTGTTCTCTCTTTCCCCCTCATCGCTGTTTTCCTGTTGTCCTCAACAAGAACAGGCGCCAACCAAGTGCAGTCAAACGCTTCAACAACCAAATGCAAGGTAAGTACGGGTGTCGTTATAAACTGAACGCGTGCCGATTACTTCAGGAATTACGTCATGACTCTTTTTTCAGTTTCAACGCGCGAACGGAAACGATTGCAGCAGGGAATACAGGACCAGTCAAAAGATAATAGATGCTTTTCTTATACAATGGACCTGTATGCTGTACATGTATTTTAGCCCAAAAGGAGCGATTACACGAGCGAATGCACTGGGCAACTTTGGGGCACCTCGCTTGCATGAGTCATGAAATGACTGACTAACAGACTGAACGAACTGAGATCGGAACACATTATTTTAAATGCATATGGCGGAAAATTTCTTTCGAATTTCTTGAGCCACTCGATAAGTATAGGAAATCGTATGAACGCGAGTGCAATTCGTGATTTATGGGCACGAGTGATGTTTTGAAAGTTCTCAAAATTGACATGTTTTATTTGAACGCGCAGACGAACCAAGCGTGACATTTTTTAAAGAATCACAGTACTGTAGTTCAGAAAATATTTAAGTTAACTTGGAAGCGGCAAAAACGTCTCTATCGAGTCTCTACTTGTTTATTGTTTATCACAATTCCGTATTGCACTCTATAACGTTTGTATGCATTCGTCATTGACCAATCATATGCGGCATATTTTGTTGTGTATATTATAGGGAAGAATATTTGCAGCTTATTTACATTGTTTTTTTTTTAATTTTATCATTTCAATAGCCACATCCTTATTCCGGTATGCCGGGGATACCCGGGACGAACGGCGTCCCAGGAATACCCGGAGCCCCGGGTTCTCCGGGTAGAGACGGCTCCAAAGGAGGCAAGGGTACCGTTGGCAGACGAGGTTTGCGAGACGCTATTGGAATCCCAGGGAAGATTGGCCCCAGGGGCTTCGAAGGGCCCCCAGGGGAGATGGGAGAAAAGGGAGAAAACGGTACGATGGGAACAAAGGGAAGTACGGGTACCCCTGGGAACATTGGTTCAAGGGGCCCCAAAGGATCCCAGGGAACGAGCGGCACCGGAACAAGGGGAACAAAGGGAAGTACGGGTACCCCTGGGAACATTGGTCCAAGGGGCCCCAAAGGATCACAGGGAACGAGCGGCACCGGAACAAAGGGAACAAAGGGAAGTACGGGCACCCCTGGGAACATTGGTCCAAGGGGCCCCAAGGGATCCCAGGGAACGAGCGGCACCGGAACAAAGGGAACAAAGGGAAATACGGGCACCCCTGGGAACATTGGTCCAAGTGGCCCCAAAGGATCCCAGGGAACGAGCGGCACCGGAACAAAGGGAGCAAAGGGAAGTACGGGCACCCCTGGGAACATTGGTCCAAGGGGCCCCAAAGGATCCCAGGGAGCGAGCGGCACCGGAACAAAGGGAACAAAGGGAAGTACGGGCACCCCTGGGAACATTGGTCCAAGGGGCCCCAAAGGATCCCAGGGAACAAGCGGCGGAACAAAGGGAGAGAAAGGTGACCCGGCAAGCATCGACCCAAGACAGCGAGCTAATTGGAAACAGTGTGCATGGCGAGCGGCAACGACTACGAACATCGGTAAAATAAGGGTGAGTATGATAAGAACATTCTTAGAATTTTATGGAAACTTCAACTGGTGGTTTGACTCCCCTACTTATAGACACATTTAGCTTGGTTTGTTTGGCGCTCCATTTCAGGCCATGCGAGCTATTTTGGTTTACTGCCCCTGTGGTAAAGGATACAACAAGTTACATACTATAAATTAATAATATTTTCAAAATACCGGTATCTAAAAAAAATAAAAAAATACCAAGGCTCCATCCATGCCCCCTTTTTACGCCCACTTCAAGATGGCGGCGTTAAGACATTTTCCCCCCAAAAGAGAACAAACACAGTTTACAATTTCAGTTGATTCGACCCCACAATAACCGGATTCCCTAGCCCAACACAATCGAGATGCTAGCTGCCCGATTTTTAAGGCAGTTTTCGACCAATTAATTATCTGATTGAATTACTACTTTCACCAGAGCTGTATTTAACTATATAATTTATAACTATATGAAGCCTCACAATACAAAGGGTGTCTTATTAATCTAGACTCTTTTTGTGTTATCACTCCTCCCAGTTGTTATTACTGTGTCGAACAGTTTTTAGCATTCATTGGAGTGATTATTAGCTGTGATCATGACCAAAAGGCCGTTTAATCCATGATTTCTCTAAGGTTTCCATCAACCCACACTGCGTTGAACCCTAGCCTTTGGGGGTCTATCAGCTTGCAGTTGAGAGGTGAGGGTGGGAGATTCAATGTTTCCAGTGTACTTGAGTTTAGTTATAATTGGTTAAGAATTAATTAGACACATAATTGACAACTGAGCCTCACACTAAGGGGTGCACAAGGCTTAAGTTAGGTGAGAACTTAAACTGTCAATTAAAATCATGTTGTCTGTCAGAGGTTGGAGATCTGCAAGAAAACGTTTTTTTTTTTCTGTCGTCTAAACTCTAAGAAATTGTTTTATCAGAGATAATCATGAAGCCTCGCAATACAAAAGGTGTCTTATTAATCTAGACTCTTTTTTTTGTGTTACCACTCCTCATATATATAAACCAGATAATTTGTCCTTCCTTTTTCCCGAATTAATCATTTTGTATTGCCAACAATAGAAGTCTAAATATTCTAAACAAGATTGTAGTTACTCAGCTAGATCAGCATGTTTAGTTATTCATTCTAAATAACTTTTCGGCCCGGTTCCTGTAACTTTGTTTTATTGAATGATGATAAAGTCGTCGTCGTCGTTGTTGTTGTTATTCCTTTACAGAATACGTCTCGAAACTACTTCTATTGTACGCGCAAACAAATATTCATGGTTTCTCTTGTCATCTCGCTGAAACACCGTGAACTTAACATCGATCAAGCAACGGTGAACTATCATCACCCATGATAGCTTCCGGCATTGTCGCGTAAGCTTTATATTACCGTATTCTGTAGGACAACCTTTCTAGTTGAAACAGCGGTATCCACGAAAACAAAGGAAGAAAACAATATAGGCGCAACTAAAAATAAACACAAACTTAACTTTCCGATCATGACTAATTATATTTGATTCAGTCCTCTTGTGGTAATAACAAGTTTTATTATATGGCAAACTGGTCCACGACGAAAAGGAGCATTCTGATTGGTTTCCTGAGCGGTCCGAATTTTGCAATACGGACCGCTAAGATGGACCGCTAACGAACTCATTTCGCCGAATTCCTTTTATGAAACATTGAACAAAGGAAAACTGTTTTCTATTAAGTAGAAACATTTTTCCTTATTTTTGGCTTTTTTTGCTAAAATTTTCGAAAAGTGACCTGAAAAATGCAAGAATATGCTTAGCTTTGGCGCGCGCGCGTTAGCAGAGAATGGTTTCATTAATTTATCAACAAATTTTTTAAAAAAGCCATTAAAATAAAAAAAACTTTATTGAACTAGCTTGTTCGGTCCGTATTGGGAAATATTGGTCTCGTTCTTTTTTTCCAAGTTTATGACAAAAAAAAAGAACTCGTCGACCAATATTTTCCCAATACGGACCTCACGCTAGTTCAACATCTATACCTCTTACTAACCGAGTTCGAGGTCCGTACGGTAAGTTACGGACCGAGTTTTTTCCCCTTCGATTTATGGCCCAAGCGCGAAGCGCGCGGGCCATAAATCGAAGGGGAAAAAACGAGGATCCGTAACTTACAGTACGGACCGAGAAGACGAGGTTAGTAAGATATTTATTATATCTCTCGCTCTGGAGAAAGGAAAACATTTCAAGTCAAGCGCGAGGAAAGCAGTTTCATTTGACTGACGCGCATCACGGGCAAAGGACGAGCGAAGTTTATTGGCTTTCGAAAACAGTTTGGCATGTAAACACGATTTGAATCCAAACTTCAAACGTCTTCAAACAATTTCTACCTAGTTTAATATTTTCTGTAAAAGCATGAAAACTAGGTACAGTTCAAGTTTACTTTTAAATTGCATCTTGAAGTCCGTTAAACAGTCAAGGACAATTCACCGATTGAGAAGAAAGCACCGCAATCAACTTTAACACAGCGTGATTAGTCAAACTTGAAAATACGACAGTGTTCCTTACAAATACTGAACGAGAGAACACTAAAATTGTCAAAAAACTACGGGACAAATGTCTTCTAAGATACTGCCGTCCATTTTTTGGCGCTTTGTTGTGTCGTCCTGAGAAGTGCTTGCTGCAGAATAACTTGGTGAAAAATTTGCCAAGGATCTTGTCAAAACATCAACAGGTAAGACTTACGTTTTCCACGTTCAATGTTCCATTCGTCTGCTCTTAACATAACTTTTCAAACCTTTTCCATTCAGAATTCCTCTTCTTCACAGTCAGTTTGCGGACTTTTCGGCAGAGATAAAACTGTCAAGTTCCTGAATCGAGTCCGTCTCGCCGTTGGACGATTACGGTTTCTAAAAGCTCCCGAATGATAAATCGCGTTTGAAGTTTGGAAGATCCTCTTCGCATCGCTTTTGTTTCTAAAGCTCTTCATCCGATTGCAAACGTTTTTAAGTAGGTTTCAAATCGTCTTCGTGAGACATTATTATGCAGAATTTGAAATTAATCGAAACGGCTATCGAAACTAACTTGCAAAGATGGCGTCATGATCAGTAGCTCTCAAATTTCGCGGGCCGTACTGTAGAATACGGCCCGCTAAATTGACCAATCACAGCGCGCGTACCATATTAGAGATATAATAAAGTATCTTATTAACCAAGCATGAGGGCCGTACTGGGAGAATATCAGCCTTAGGTCTTTACAGCAATGATCGAGCGTAAAGAGGTCCGTACTGTCAAGACTTAGGGCTGATATATTCTCCTAGTACAGTCCCGAGCAAGCAACACGAATTTGTGCTTAAAAATAGCTGTGGAAGCTAAACCATAACAACGTAAGAAACTTTACCTGGTCCGATACTTAGAAAATATTGGACCCGGAATAAAGAAGTCTGATTGGCCGATTTTAGTTATCGGCCCTCTCAACTGTCTTTAAGTCGTGTAATAATGCATGTTAGTATATACCAACCAGTGAATAGTGCTTTTTGCGCGTTCTGATTGGCTTCCTCGGAGGTGAATAGTCTTTGCTATTCACCTCCGAGCAAAACAAAATGACTGTGCGTTTTGCTTCTTTGATCAAAGCAGAAATTACTTCCATAAACGAGGTCGCTGCATGTCACTGTGTTATCAAAAATACCTGAAGATATTTAGAGGTGTTCATTAGCAGCAATTTTAGTCGTGTTACTAAATAAAATCGCCAAAAATGTCGTACAAAATGTTTTGTTTACTATCGAGCAAATGAGCTAGAGTAAGTACGTGACAACGCTCAGCTTTAAAAACTTTCGAACAGTTAAGTCTTCAAATGAAGTGGTTCCAAACGCTGTCCAGTCCAACTAACTTTAAAATACAATTCCTACCTGAATCCTGAATACAGCCGTGATATTCAAAAAACAAGAAGTCCTGTCATTATTTCAATCCTGCCAACGATTTAGTTTTGTATTCGGATCGACTAATCTCGGTCTCACTACGTTAGAAAATATTATGGTTGCCGTATCAAGATTTGTCCAAAGTGCTGTGGCTTCTCAAAAACTTTACTGCTTCTCCCCTCCAGTAAATTAACAGCAGTGACATCAGACGGTGGAGGGAGCCAAATGGGAGAAATAACTGAACTGGATTGGAATTACGAAATTTTAAAACTTCTTCGGTTAGCAGCATCGTGACCATCTTCAGGTCCTTCAGTGTTCAGTTTATAACGGCACTTGCAGCTTCGACATCAGTTTCTCAGGCAATAGTAACCGGCAGAACACAGTTGTACAATACGAGAAAATAGAACTCGTCGCTTTTGGTCCATCAGTAAAAACGTAAAAAAGAATAATTTTCTCCTTGAAATCGTAAAAATTCATTCAAGACTTGTTGATCGTCTGATGTTGTCATGTGACTTTTCCCGCGCTGTCCTCGATCGCGCGCGTAGGGTCCCACTTTTGAAGGATTTTCCCGATTTTTCGCGGTAAAATAAGTCTATAATTTTGGAGCTAGCTATTTCACTGGTTTGGTATATACTAAAACAATTATTACTTTAGTGCCATACTAAAACTCTTACATCCGACATTCCTGAATTTACGTTATACTTAGCCTGTTCCAGACGTCCGGATAGTGGGGGAGCGACGCGAAAAGACGCGCGAGGCGCGAGGGGTGGCGAGTGAATAATAGGCGTAGGGATTGGGGAGAGGGGGCTTCAACGTTACAACAGGGGCCGTAGCTTATTATGAAGAATTCTCAACATACGAATCTCGCCGCCTGGAGCTAGAATGTAGGTGACCGTCCTAAAACTGGTCCTCAGTCTCTCCCACATTGGGGTATCGTAATCCTGATTGCCGGGTAACCAGGGGCGGACTGCGTGTAACTCACGACGGTTACAATACGTCTTTCTATACGTTTCAGAGTTGCTCTTTTAACAAGCTACATGGCAATACAGCACTAAGGGTTTCCTACCAGGGAAACATTCGACATGAATCTCAGGGCGCTTGTAGCAGGTGGTATTTTAAGTTCAATGGCGCTGAATGCAGTGATCCCATGCCCATAGAAGCAGTTATTTACAGCTACTGGAGAGCTGGGGTTCCCAAAAACCTCCATCATCGTTCCTTTGAAGGTTATTGCGAGAACCTCCCACAGGGCACGGTCAGCGTTGAACTCTGGGTAGGGAGATGCTCTGGTAGGCAAACACTGGCTGACTCTTACACAGGATGGAATTCAGTGTCCCGGATTATGATTGAAGAAGTTCCGCCATCTCAGTAAAGCTTCTTAATCAATGTGATCAAAACAAATGGTAAATGCACTTGACTTAAACAAGATCTGTTATAAATTATAAATCAAAGGCTCCTATGGCCCTCTCGTGAATGAATAAAGTAATATTGTTTTAGTTTATTCGCTTTCCTGTGTTAGAAATATAAAATCCAGCATGTTTGTTTAGCTAGCGTTAATCGTTTTTCGTATCAGTTCTATAATAAGCGTCAATCGATCTGTAACTGTAACCTCCATGTACAAAGCTGTGATCCACCTGAGTGTGTGTGGTTGTTGAAAGTAATTAATGTTTCAGCGATGTTTTTAGTTTTTGTCCAATGAGACTTTAAGAGTGTTTGTTTATGTTTCCTAAATATCGTCTTTTGGCTATGATCTCATACTATGTCTCGCGTCATTAGCTTGGCTAACTGTATTGTAAGCTATTTTTTGGTTATAGTTTGGAGAGTAGAGTGTGCTTTGCTGGAGAAGTTCTGACTGCTTTACTTGTCACAAAGATGGAATTTCCGTAACAGATCTCGGCCTTCCCGCAGCCAACGAGTAATCCCCAGGTGGAGTAGTCCTGGACGGCCTGAAAACCTATTACGACAATATGCATAAATCAATAGCGCATTTTAAGTTTACAGCCCATCGACTGAGCGAGTGAAATTTGTCTACCAAATGCTATAACCCGCTCATTGCAAATGTGTATTCTTACAGTCATGGCTCGTTGTTAAGTCAAGTTTCGTGTAAACTAAACATGCTTCAAAATATATCTCATTAAATCAAAATATACCATTAACAATAGAAATAAGATACAAAATGTAAATGTTTTTACGGAACATTCTTAATTTGCCGAACATTTCATCAGTAACGGTCGTAGAAAAAGCTGTTTACGCTTTGATATTTGACTGTCATTTTGACGAGGGAATGGCCAGGCCAAGCCCTTTTATACCGGAACATCTTGTTTAAACATTGCACGGACATAGCGGTGCCGGGCAACCGAGTGTGCGCAGTAGCACTCAACTAGTTGCTAAGGGGATTGTTCCACGGGAGCTTATTAACAATTATTATTGATGCCAGGCAAGAAATTTACACCTAAAATTAGTATGCAAGAGAATAAAAATGTGTTTTTCCTTGGTTGTTTTCGCTCGAAATCCGATCCAGAACGAAGACATGTTCTTTTCGTTGTTGGCTGATTTCGCTTCGCTAAACATGTTCATCTACTTCACTTCCAGTTCCAGTAGCACTGCTTCACGTCGCGTATCTGAAAGACTCTCGCTGTAGCCTGCAAATGCTGCTCAGACAGATTCTTCGCTTTCCGCTTTCGCGCTGCCGAGACATTTCTCGGTGGCGTGAAAGTATCAGGCTGCGTTTGCAGGCTACACGTATACAACTCTGCAAGCTTGAAAAAGTTTCCGAAAGAAAACAATTAAGTTTTAGTTGACGTCATTCTTAGCAACCGGTTTGATTGACACATGATTCGCACTGTTGGTCTGTTGCCCGGCACCGCTATGTTTTCAAAGAAAAGTTCCGGCTTTCTTTTCCGTAGCCAACTGTTTTAGCAAAACTTTCTCACGGTCAATTTGTAAAGCCAGGAAATTACAGTCCTTTGGTACCGAAGCATTACGTTGGTCGACGCGTGGTCACCAACGTAATTAGTGCCCGCCAATAAACCACAATTCAAATCTGGCCTAGTTTAATTAACTTTTCGTAGTGTCGTAAATACCTTTTGTAAGTTTATGTCAATACCTGATTGACTTAAATGCCGAAAGGATTCTACAGTTCGGTTATCTTATTAGAACGACAAGGATTTATAGTTCTTCTAGATAATAATAATAGTTTGTGTGATTATTTAAGTAACTTTTAGTGTATTCAAGCTGTCTTAGAGTAAGTACGTATGCGTAGGATTTGAAGGACTACTGGAACTGTGGTTTCCGTCATGGAACAATGGAACACTCTAACTAAAGCTCGCTTAGCTATGCAAAATATATAGCATTGTTTTAGCTGTTTTGCTGATAAAATTAGGATCATGTGTGTTTAGGGTTAGACGCATTCTGTCCCGCCTGTGCGATGATTGGTACCACAATCTATAGTTTTAAAAGTACTGTTAGATAAGCAAACCTTACACTTTCGATTTCAAACGTTATCTGCTAAGTTTCTACTAGTTCAAAGCACGTCTTTGAGTATCAAAGACGCCGCTATTTGGAAGCCCTTCCGCTTATTTCTGAAAGAATGTGCCTATTGACCAATCAGAGCTCAGTGCGCGGACGTGATGCGAGCGAATTTAATCGTTAGTCTTGCTAAGAATTATCCAGATAGTTGCCGGCCACGGCAGAGAGAGGAGCTCACAAATAAACAGCTGATCCAAACGAAGAAGTCTTTGGCTCTCGTGTACTTGACTGATCCCCCAACAAGGAGACCTAAAAATCTACCTTGTAGCTTCCCCGTATTAAACTTTGTTGAGTACCCCCAGAGCTTTTCTGTTGTCAAACAGACACCCTCAGTGCGAAATCCTAGCTTGCACGTTCATCAATAGCAACACCCACCATATTATTGATAAGGAGATCTACTAACCATCATCTAGAGATCGAAATTATACAGATAACTTGTTTGACGGTCCATTCGTCATTTGTCTTCGAATCACAACCATACTCGGCTAGTCATGTGACCAGTGCGAAAACCTTGATAAATCTTAGGTAAATTCGAAACGTTTGACGGCTTTTAATTAATAGGGCAGCCTGATAGGCTGGTTGGGTCATGAATCCCTCGTGTTTTTTTTTACGTTTTTTAAGCGGCCGACGCCATATATGGGCGTCGAGCCGCTTCAAGAAATGGAAATGTTTTTGGCCAGTTGTGATGTTTATAAGCGTATTGCGTTTTACTTGAAGACAGTGTAGTGTCTATTTTAAAGTCGCGTACGGTGAGTTTAAACCCCTGAACTACTTGCGAATAAGTTCTTCCGCTTGGTGGACATGAAGTAATTATCTTTCTTATTCGCGCCAGTCCCTTAGAGCGCGAGTATAAATAAGTGCTCTGCATCTCATTTCGGCCCAGTTCGCGTTGAAGAAGCCTTCACTTCTGTTACCTGACGTGTTCTCAGTATGGCCGATGAACAAGTGCCTGTCCCGGCCGCTTTCCTGTGGCTCAAGCGCTCATACAACCAGTTCAAGCATCAGGTCCAGCTACAAATCCAAACCAAAATCCAAAAATATTTGATATTTTGTCAGGTTTATTCGTTTACTGGCTGGTTTTTCCGCGGCACCTTCTCGCCCTTCTAGTTCTTCTCTCTGTCCCTTTGCCTAGCTTATATCCGCGTGCTTCGTTTCACAGACGCCCGGTTTGTGCAGAGAGATTTTCCCTCTGGTTCCCCTTTAACGTTTACACGCTTGTTGTTATTGAAGTTTGTATCATAAATATGTTTATGATATGCATGTTTTCGCCTCGCAAACACCGGGTTTGTGCAGAGCCTTTTCCCTCCCTCGGCTCCCCTTTAAAGTTTACACGCTTGTGTTATTGAAGTTTGTATCATAATTATGTTTATGATATGCGTGTTTCGCCTCGAAAACACCGGGTTTGTGTAGAGCTTTTTCCTCACTCGGCTCCCCTTTTAAGTTTACACGCTTGTGTTATTGAAGTTTGTATCATTGTGTTAAAGTTTACACGCTTGTTGTTGTTGAAGTTTGTATCTTAATTATGTTTATGATATGCATGTTTTCGCCTCTCAATCACCGGGTTTCTGCAGAGCTTTTTCCTCGGTTCCCTTTTAAGTTTGCACGCTTGTGTTATTGTGTTATAATCCTATTTATAAGCGTGCTTTGCCTCACAAATTCCGGGTTTACGCAGAGCTTTCCCCGCTGTTCCATTAAAGTTTACACGCTAGTTTTATTATAATGTGTACTATAAAGTCAAGTTTTTTGTGCGTGTATTTTTAATTTCCCTTCCCTTTTACGCATATCCGATTAACCTTAATCCTGGATTAAAAGTCAATAATTGATTGACTTTTAATCCAGGATTAGCGTTAATCGGCTTTCGAACAACCGAGGCAGGAAGTCAATCCATTCTACTTGCTGAGCCTCGATCAGGTACTGTTTTCCCTTCAAGGGAAATTAAAATTGGTTCGATAAATCGGGAAGTTCGAAATATCGGCGGTAAAATTGCAATGAAACAAGTCCAAGGGAAACGACTTTTGATTCGACTGTATTACAATGACTTCGTTTTACTGGAAGAAGGATATCACCTGTTGCTTTCAGTCAAAGTAGTCCTCACTTAAACAGGCGATAATATGTTGCCGGCAGGCTCCTGGTTGCCGGTGGATGTTATTATTACCGCACAGTCAGAACAGCTATTACCGGAGAAAGGCAGGCTCACATTAGCTCGTTTTAGATCTGAACAAAGAAACATGATATGTGCAAAACAGGAAGTTTTCTGCTGTAACGTTGTTTTCCAATTCAGCAAACGTGGAAACACTCGGCAACTATAGGCTTTTGACTTTATACGTGGATTGGGACAGGGTGGCGGGAACCATGGGCGGGAGGTCTACGCGGGAGGCGTGAGAAGAGCGGGAACCGGGATTTCGAAGGTGGTGAGAACCGGGACGGAAATCTGAAAAATTGCGCAACATTGTACAATATTTATTTGCCCTTCCAGCGAGAAATATTTGAAATAATCGTTCCCCCTCCACCCTAGATTAATCGCCTCCCCTTGAATAATCACATCCTTTTGGATCGAAACAAATAATAATCGCCCCCAGCTATTATTCAAATACGGTACGCTTATATAACATCAAAGGCTTATCACCTAGGTGATACGCTTCTGATAACATAAAATATATAACCTGGGGCAATGACCATGGCAACCATATGATTGATTGGCAGCTAGAACGCCACATGATTCACGGCCGCCATCTTGGATTTTCACGAAACCCCACCTAATTCATAACGGTTTGTATGACCCGTTTTTGCATAAATTAACTTGTCCGCTATCTAGGAAACCTATTCTTTGTTTTCATATGACGTCAACAAAATTCTAAAATCTAAACTGTTAATCCTGCAAAGCTCTTCTTTTTATATCTTCTAGACATGGAAATCATTAATCTCTATGCAAAGTTTGGTATCGATCCAGCAATTCCTTTTGAAAATATTAATAAATTCTCAGTATCTTTTTCAGCAGTAAAACGGCTTGTTGCCGGTCATAAATTAATTTATTTTAAGTGTGACCCCTTACTTTTATTTCATAAACATGCATTATGCCTGTTATGACTACATTTTTAACAAATACAGTCACTTTTCTTGGTTTTGTTATTTTATTGTTTGAAACAAAAAAACATTACAAGACATTTGTAAGTAGAGCAGCAAAACTAAAGGCTGCGCAATGGCAACTTCATAGTCTGTCGGTGGAACTGCACAATCATAACATAAACGGCAGTATTGTTCTAAAAGTACAGTGTAAGAAGCTGCAATGTTCAAAATGAAATATGAGCGAGAGCTCTGTCTTTATTGTCAAACTAAAAATAACTACTAATGGCCCTTAAGAAGGCTTTTAAAATGCTTAACACGAAAAAAAAGCCTGATTGAAAAATCCTCTCATAACAATGTAATGAAGATATTTAGAATGGAGAACTACACACAAAAATACTCGATAAAAATACACTGGAAGTCATATAGAAAATTTCCTAACGTATTATCTAACCACACGGGATCTAAACATTATACCTTGGGACTATTTAAACAAAAAAAGACAATTATAAGGTATTCTCTTTAGTCATTTTAATTGACAGGAAACGCAATCACATCAATCTTTGTGGTATCCATACCCCTCACATTTGGAACATCGGCGGAAGTCGTCGACCAGACCAGTTCCCTGGCAGTTTTTACACTGACTGGGATGGGTAAAGGCCTTGACGATGCCTGTAGCTGCTGCCCCAGCTGCGGTACCACCGACTGCACCCCCAATAGCGGCGCCAACTGGTCCTCCAACCACAAAGCCCACAACGGCTCCGGATATTCCTCCCCACAGACCCGCTCCAGCTCCAGCGACTTTTGCGCCATCGCCTTTCATGGCATAATAGGGACCCAAAACATGAGCAAGAACGGCACCTCCGACACCTGGAACTGCTTCCCCGGCCATGGCTTTTACAATTGCGCCGATTACATAGCTTGCTGCAACTTTGGCAGCTTTCTCCCCGATAAAATTAATCCAGTTTTCGGAATTTAGGTATTCTCTAGCAAATTCTATGACGTTAACCAGGTGTATAGGTTCTCCTTCGATGGCGATCTGGAGAACTTCATTCTTGTCTGTGTCAAAAAGAACAGCACTCTTGATCTTTCGTTGGGATGATTTTTCAAACGCTTTTTTGGCCTTTTTTAAATCGCCCGTCCTTTTTGCCACCCTTGGTTTCTCATCTTCCTCGGTTTTGTAGTCTGCCAGTAGGTATCTTCCAGACATATTTTCTGGCTCGCCGATGTCTGAAAAATATACACAAATCTTAAGTAACACAGTAACGAGCTGAACGGAGTATCGAGACGAGCGGTCAATATATGGACAGTGTAGAGTTTCTCTGACATATGGTTTAATTTAATATTATTTTAATAATAAATTGTATTAAACATTCTTGCAGAATACACTGAATTACAATGGAAACTATCTATTAGCAACCAAGAGCAGTGGGCAGTTGAGAAACATTGCCAGTAAATATAACTCAATTTGACTACAAAATATCAAAAACCCATTGGTGAGTCGGATCGCCTGTGCTTACTGAAGTTTCGACTCAGTTCTCTTGGTTCGGGTGTGAGTGAAAACGAAGCAAGCGTTTCCGTACGAACGAAGAGCTTTCTCCGAATCCTGGCCGCGCGAAAATTGGGGCGAGGGGGAGGGTTTTTTTTTGCTCTCGCCCCAATTTTCGCGAGGCCAGAATGCGGAAAAAGCTCTTCGTTAGTACGGGAACGCTTGCTACGCGGGCTATACGACGCGTAGCGGAGTATTTTTGATGAAGTTTGAGGTGTTTGTAAATGTTATAAATCATTGTATCGAATTTTTGGTAAATCTTCTCAATTGAAACAGATTCTAACCTAGCTCTAGTAAACGAAGACAAATCAAAATTAAGACCAGTTGCAGTCTAGCCTGCGAGCAGGCTCTCGTACGCGCGATGAGCGCGGAGCGCGATCGTCTTCCTTAGTATTGCGTGACGTTCGAGCGCGGAGCGCGAGGGCGTGGGCTGAAACGAGACTTCGTTTCCGGCGGCCCACCCCCTCGCCCTCCGTCACCGTTATGATTTCAACTTGGTGAATTGTTAACGAGTTGGTGAATAATATTTCATTTTCTAATCTGCGTCCTGAACTGCCAGCTAAAGCTGAAAAACGAAAAGCGAAAAATATTAAGAGAAACAATGTTTAGAATCTGCATAACTGAGCCAAGGTGGCTTATCATGCCGGCGCTTAACTCCGGTTTCTGTAGCACGAATCGACTTAGGAGTATTGCTACTACCCCTGGATGGGTGTCTATGGCAAGTAACCCCCAGCATTTTTGTCAAGTTGCCCTGGCAATTCGCCGGTACCCATTTATACTCCTACATGTAGGTGGAGAGAGGCACTGTGAGTGTAAACTGAGTGTCTTGTCCAAGAACACAACACAGTGACCAGGGCCAGCGCTCGAACCGCTTGACCCAGAGTCCAACGCACCAACCATTAGGTCACTGCGTCTCCCACAAGAGAGAAAAACTGGCCGCACAAGAGGGACTGCTTGTATTCTAATCCTATATCGAGCTGAAGTGAGCTAAATTGAGCAGAATAACAAGGCCGCAACCACTGAGGGTCAAGCTATTAAAATAAATTAGTTAAGTTAGAAACTATTCGTACCTGTGCACTGAAGATCAAATGGCCGGATTGATCTGCTTGAGGGTAGCTACTCAACGAAAGCTCGATTGCAACTAACGAAACCTATCCCATTACAGCCTGATTATTAGCGGGTACAAGACTTCCGCTTGAACTACGTCACATCCGTATGATTTAAGGGATTTTCCGCGTTGTTTCTTTTTCAATCAATCAGCACTCAGTCAGTTAACTTGTTATTCACTTGTAAAATAAATAATAAATAAATAAAAATCCCTGAGGTGAACTAGACGCGGCTCTGAAGTTTAACCATATCTTTTATTTCTTTTTTCAATAAACATTTCCCTTTGCAGGCCTGAAACTGAAAAAAAGGTCGAAAATAATTTCAGGCATTCGTGGAAAGGTGAGTCATCACCAGTGGAAGCCAAGAAGTGTATCCAAACACTTCCGGGGAAGTAAGGATCTAGTAATGTTATGCAGAAACATATTGCTTTCCCAGAAGGCTGATTCTTCTTCAGGGTGGACTTTTACGGTGACTGAACAAAACTCGTTATCATGCCATGAGTCGCCCCTCAAATCACCTAAAAAAGTTTTGAGCGCGGAATCTAGACAGGACTTCTTTCATATTTGTGTATCATTGATACTTTAAACAAAACAGCATACACGAAAAGTAATATTTCTAAACTATGATTGAGTTATTATAGAATGATAACAACTTATTTACAATATAAGGTCTGCAATATATTCAAGGTTGACAATTAATAATAATTTAATAATTCGTATTTATAATGCGCAAGTCATGTTGAAAGCCCCAAATATCAGCACGCCCACGCGCTCTTTAATCAGCGGGGCCCGCGGTTGTTCGAAAGCCGATTAATGTTAATCCTGACCGGATTCTAGGACTTCCGGCTCTACTGCGCATGTGTTCGACCCCGTGTTTCAACTAACGGACGCCAAGATTCTTGGACTTCCGGTCTTATTAGTACTGCGCAAGTCAGACGGATCACTCCCAGAGGTCCTTGTTGGCCGCTCCATCGCTGAACAAGGGAAACGAGGACTCTGGGAACGAGATTGGATGGAAATTGATAAGCAAGACAAACAAGAATTATGAACATACAACTGCCTGATTCCCCATGGCCACAGTGGCTGCAATCATATATGTGCTAATTTGTTGACTACGTTACTCCGTGCTGATGTATTGTTTACATTTTGTGAATACATGCCACCCTTCAAAGTGATGTTATCATTTACAATGTATTGGTCTTGAAATCCGAATACATCAGTTTAGCACACCATGATGCAGTTCTATAAGTAGTGTTCCAAAGTTTCTAAAAATTCAAAATGGCTCCTATTGTTGAAAAGTTCCATCGTCTAAAAGTCCCAAATAAACTCGTCCGTGATTCAGATAAAGGTGAACTTAAATTTATTGATGCAATTGGTATAAAGCAAATACAACATTAGCTAGGCTACCAAAACGAATCTCTGCAACAGAAGGCTCGATCGATGGATGGATCCGCGTCTTTTCGTCCTCTCCTAAGTCACGCACGCATGCACAGAATTGGTCGAAATGGGACATGGCTAGCTCTCCTCCTTCATCTCTTCTCAAATTAATTATCCATCCTTCCTAAAACTGCTCATCGATCTACGCCTGCCATCTTGGAAGACCCGCCGCCGCCATCTTGGATACCGTCTGAACCCTCGTATTCTACCCTCTCCTAGGCGTTTTGCTCCACCGACCCCCCAGCCCCTGTGACTAATTCCTCGCCCTCTCCTCCCTCCAATGCCGTCCCCATGGGTAAGGCAGGAGACCATTACATATCGCGGGCTCAACCTCACGAATAATTTAATTCGTAAATTAATATGCATTTTATGCATAAATTAATGTCACAGCCCATCGAGCGATCGAGTTCTAATTTGCATATCCATGTCCCTCACTATACTCATTCCATTCCATTCATGAGTAAAAAGGACTGGCATACTTGATCTTATTATATCCTCTACCATTGTCTACTTTGGAGAAAACCCCAAAAGCGTCAAAATGGTGCAATTTTCTGCGACCATGTTCTTATAAATCCGGTTAGCTGATTAATTGGGCGAATACGGGGGCTTTGTTGCACATGGTAGGGGAGGTATGCAGTAACTTTATAGTGGCGATTGTCTCCCCTCCCTTTTAATTGCCCCCGGAGGGATTTTGGGCACCAAAATAAATATCTATATTGAAATATATTGATATATATATGTTACAGTATGCGGATGATTCCCGATTTGACAAAACTGGGCGCGCGGGGTGGTATCGGGTAATTTTTCACCAGGGCCGCAAGGTGGTATTGGGTAATTTTGGCACGAGGCCGGCTCACTTTGGAACAAACAACCAAAGCTGTCGAAAGCTGTCGTTGTTCAGCTCGTTGTTCGCCGTTCGTCTGAAGAAAATTTGCAATTCAAAGGTCAGTATCTTGCATTACAGTGATTTCTTTGAATACAAAGGTCATTCAACAGTACCGGATAGAATTGTTTGGTACACAACTTGATTTGTCACACACAAATCAGCAACGGGGTCGACAGACTCGATCCAAAAATCTAAGAGACTAATGACTTTTGTAGCAAGTATAACCTCAAAACAAATTTCTTAATGTATTATGGTCTATGCAACGCAATTCCCCCAAACTGGATACAAGTTATAAAAGGTAAGCTGCAGGCGCCTTTGAAGGAACCTTCAGATTCTGATACAATATCGCTTGATAAGTTATCTTGTAAACTTGCTACAAATTTTTTTGTTACACAAAAGTTTATTTCTCCTACTGCTGAGAAATGGTTCAAAAAATCTGATATAAACGATAAGGAGATACAGCAAATTTATAAGTTACCATTCAGTGTAACGAAGGACATCAAACTGTCTATGTTTCAATTTAAGATTACACACAACTTTCTGCCTACTAATGCGACTCTCTTTCGAGATGGTTTCAAAGACCATGATCTTTGCCATCTGTGTAACGACAGGCAAACGCTTACTCATCTATTCGTTACCTGCCCTAATGTTCAGATCTTTTAGGCCAGCTTTATCCACTGGTGGAATAATAAGAACGGCAACCTAGTCACCCTCGATAAAGACAAAATTTTATATGGCTTTATTGACGCCATTCCTCAGAAACTTGGTTTAAACCTCTGCATGATGATCGCTAAATACTACATTTATAACGCTTCAAGAAATGGGGAGGATTACTTTTGGGATGCCTTTTCGGTTTTTCTCAAACAAAAATTAAATATAGAGACACATAAAGCAAAGCAGGGAGTAAAACTAAATTAATAATGTTTGTAACGTTTCCAGGATTTATCCGTATTATATACCGTAATATTTGTAAGTGGAAAAAAACCAACTCGTGTAAGCATTGTATTCTAAATATCGTATTGTAAGTAGGGTAAGTAGCGCATTGTAATTAGTGTAAGTATCGTATTGCAAGTAATGTAAGAATTGTATTGTAAGTACGTATTTGTATTGTAAGTAGTACCTTTGTGTTGCAATTAAAAAAAAAAAAATTATCGGTTATAACCGAAACATTATTGTATTTTCTAGTGTATATAAGACATTTTTGTAAGAGGTCAAGCCTCAGAACGGATAGTGAATAGAACGGAACGAAATTGTGAGTGTAAAGAACTGTGAATCTACGAATAAACGCATTTTATAACTTGGAAAGATACAGTCCTCATTCGATTGTGAACCAGCATCGGGAGATATTCCCGAATTAACAGACGCAAACAGATCAGAATCTCAAGTCAAAAAAAGTAAAACCCAGTCAAAAGCTAAGGATCAGCATCTTTTCAACAAACTTCATTGTTCAGTATAAATAAACCCAGATCGTTATTATTTATCTGAATAACTGAGTTTTGTTCCATTTTGTGTTATTTCAAGGATTGAACGATCAGTAAGTTGCTACACCATTGATCATTATCATGATATAAAGCTACATCACATAATCTACTTTAAAAATGTCCAAAATATTTCTATAAACAAAACGTAATATCATCAAATGGCGGGGGCAGATATAGTGAGAACTATTACTAGTTTAATACTAGTGCAGTATTTCTTGTATACACCGAAATATTTTTTAGACGCAAATCCTTGCAGGCCCAAACATTTTTGAAACGCCAAATTCATTCCGATAAAAGGTTAAACGACTACTATAACTGCTTACATTAAAGCGGATTTCAATTGTGTATCGAAAGTAATCCTGAATTGCTTTAGTGTTGTATACTATGCTCTGTGATTGGTCTAAAAAAAATCGCGCCACCAACTCAACCAATCATATGCAAAACCAAACCCAATCGCGACATGGTCACACGCGCCTTCTCGCCTTGGCGCCGGTTACATGTATTTGCTTACAGCTTACAGCTGTGATTTGGACATTGTAATTAATTTGGTTTAGTTTGGTTTTACGTAGATCCTTTACGTAGGCTCTATTTGTTGCCGCTTTGGGAATCCGGTTGCCTCCGAACGCAGGCTCACAAAATGGCTGGAAATCGAGTCTAGGTTTTACGGTCGACACTGGATTGAAAACCGCTCTAAGATACGCCATGAAACAGCTTGTAAAAATAACTGAGCTCATTGCTTAGCAAAACCTTCGGAGAATCCATCTCAACAATCTTGCCTCCATCAAGAACCATGATTGTGTCATAGTCCATGACTGTACTCAAACGATGGGCAATTGTTATTACAGTGCAGTGAATCATTTCCCTCCGGATAATCCTTTGTATCAGCTCATCCGTTTGAGAATCTACACTGGACGTTGCTTCGTCCATCACAATGATCTTTTTATCGAACAGCAGAGCGCGAGCAAAGCAGATCAACTGCCGTTCTCCAACACTGAAATTGGCCCCATTCTCGGTGACGTGACAGTAAAGTTGTCCCTCTCTATTTTCCACAGTCGACTTCAATTGAACTTTATCCAAAATGTTCCACAAGTCTTCATCGGAAAATTTGTCGGCTGGATCAAGACTTCGACGAAGCGCATCGTTGAAAAGAAAAGGATTTTGAGGAATAACTGCGATTGCGGAGCGGATATCCTGGACATTGAGTTCAGCCAAGGAGACTCCGTCGATGATAACTTCACCTTCGGTGTTTGCAGGCATTCGCAACAAGCAAGCAAGAAGCGACGACTTGCCAGCCCCAGTGCGTCCAACGATGCCGATTTTTTCTCCAGGAGAGGCGCTAAAGCTGATGCCTTTCAAAACAGAAGCCGCACCCTCGTAGTAACACAGAGATACATCTCTGAATGTCACAGAGCCCTTCTCGGGCCATCCCTCGGGGCATGCGGGCTAGTTGTTCCATAACCGGGCTCCGGTTGAAGTTGTGCATAAGTCAAAACGCGTTCAACAGATGTCATGTAATTCTCCGCCTCTCCAACTTCCTGTAGCATATACTGCATAGTTGATATGAGCTGGAAACAATAGCTTATCGATAAGCCTGACAAGGCTGAAAAAAGGAATGGAAAGAATCAGTTACAATCATTGTAGCTGGGTTTTTTTTTTTTTCAGTAAACATGGAAAACAAAACTAGTCACCTTTATGGTGTTTTCCTACAATAGCACAAAATATTTTCAGCCGTTTCCTTCAATTTGAAGTTAATTTTATATATCACAAACAAATCACAAACAAATAATATGATAAATAAGTAGCCAGCAGTGCAGGCGGTTTGTGGTCGACTCCGTTCAAGTGTTTAGCCGCCATCTTGGATTCGCAAAACGTGGAGAGTTGGGACCGAGTGAAAGAGGGCGAGGAAGGGGACGGGGTATGTGATGGGAAAGGGTTAGAATTTCATCCCCCTCCTCCTCCCTCTCCCTCACCTTTCTGCCTGACTCCCACTCCCTTCGCCGTTTTCTTGCACTCGCCCCAAGCCTCCAATGTTTTCCTAATCCAAAATGGCGGCTTATAAACACTCGATGGAATATTCAGCGCTCGTACTCCCAAAATACGTCTGCAATGCAAGCTAATACATAAGTTATTTACCTGCATCACCTAAGAGGAATACAGCGGCCAAAGTAACAACAGTAATAAGACACGAACTCAACATGTCAAGGCGTAGACCGAGCAACTTAAGGGAACCACAATAGCAGAAATAAGCTTTATTGTTGCGATCTTGATAACTGAAACAAAGAAAATTAAAAGGTCGCACGTAATACACTACAGTCAACTCTCTCTAAAGCGGACACCCTCGGGACCAGCTCTAGCTGTCCGCTTTAGAGAGGTGTCCGCCTTATAAAGAGTTAATGATAGCAACCCATGAAGTCAGAACTGGAAAAATTGCATATAAAACTATTTTCCAGTTTGATTCATGCAAAGTGAACGGTAAAGCCACCAGTAGGTCAATTTGAATTAATATCTGGTCTATAATCTTTTTATTGTGCAACAAAAAGTACACTTCCAATTTCGGCCGGGACCAGCCAGCCATGTCCACCTTAGGGAGATGTCCGCCTTACAGTGGTGTAAGCTTAGAGAGAGTTGACTGTTATTGAACTTCGGGAGGTGCGGTGGTAAAGTGGTTACCGCGTCGGAACTGAGATCTGATGGCTGGTCTCTGTCCTCTCACAGAGCATCTCTCTACCCAGGTTTAGAAAATAGCTGTCATATAAACGGCATAGAGTCTAGCCGTGCATTATTTTGTTATAAAGCACGGCTAAAAACTATAAAGCACGCATGTCCCGGATGTTCACCACGCTCACGTCGCTCGGTTTATAAAGTTGAACCTGTCGCTTTTCTTGACTCTTTTATCCGACTAATTAAGTTGAATATATTACGAGTTTGACCAGTAATACTTTACCTGTATTGAAAACGAAGTGAAACAGTATCATCGAAGGCGACGGATCATGCAGAAAGAAAACAATTTCGCTCTCGGAGAGTGGCACGGTCTTGAACCGGCCGGCGGCATTTTATCAACAATGGCGATCAACTTGAAGTGATTTCGCAAAACAACTTGGACCTGAGAAAACGTTTAGAGGTAAGAAAAAAATATTCTCTTATTCATAAAAGACGCCACAACACTATCGTTTTACACTGAAAAGCGAAATAGCAGCACATTTGTTTTGTTTTTGAACGTCATGTCAATGGTTAATCTGCAGAAATCTTGGAAAGAAGCCGACAAAGTCGGACCGGCAAAGTTGAAAATAGATTTGTCAAACTCTAAGAAACTTTCTAAAAATTTCAGGAGAGGCCATAATATGGAAATTTTCATTGAAACAAGTGTTTACTCATTCAAGAAATGTTAAAATATCGTACAACTAGGAGGATTATAGATTAGTTCTTAATTCACGCTATTTCGCGACTTTGTAAGTTTTGTGTTCTACCGCGCCACTCAAGCGTACGGCGAAGTCAGTTTTTCTTTCAAGTTCCTGCTACTTTCTAAACTAAATATAAGATGGTTTTCATATGTCCTATAAGAAAATGATGCACTTTTGAGGTCTAGAAAAGCAGCTGAATGCACTCGCCGAAGCGGCTCGTGCATTCACTAGCTGCTTTTCTAGACCTCAAGCGTTGCATCATTTTCTTATAGAACATAGACAACCATCTTCTATTAGGTAAATATAATATGGGTACCAGTGAATTTTCAGTGAAAACAATTGATTGTTGGGCTCGAGGGGGTAACTTCGATGGACTAGCATCCCATCCAGGGGGAGTAAAAAATACTCCTAGTTGCTTCACGCTACAGAAACCGGAGCAGCACGCGCCTGTACTGATGATCATCTGCCTCATCCAATCTCTAGGATTTGAACACGTTGAACTTCGTTTACCTTACCTTAACCTAATCAGAAAAAACTCCTTAGTAATAAAAAAACAGCTTATGCCATATAACAAACCTGTAAAAAGTCTCCATGAACTCCTCCTGCCTCTTGTACACCCGTATTGTAGTAATACCTTGAATTGTATCAGCCACGTGTGTGCAGACTGGACTGCATGTGATCGCTTCGATTCTCTTAATCTCACGGGCAGCCCTTATGTAGCACCTGCTGAAATACAGCGACAGGAATGTGAAAGGCACACTTGCTCCAACGACCCAAACGTTTGCAACTGATATCAAAACCAAAATACTTATGATAAAAATGAGGTATTGAACAGCTTCTACTAGTGTATATGGCAAGACTTCATCCATGCACCCAACGTCTTTAGCAAATCGATTCAAGATGCGGCCTGCGGGATTCACATCAAAGAAACGAACCGGAGCTTTCAACAGCGAGGTCAACATCGCCATATGCAGGTTCGACGAGCAGTTGATGAGTCCTTGGAAGGACAGAAAGGAGCGACATAGAGCTGAGATCAGGCAACCGCCCGCCAGACCAACGTAGACGTAAACGTTATAAGCATCCTGTTGGTCTGTCCAGGATAGTTTGGTCCAGTGTGCAAGCCAAAAGCTGGAAGCTAATACTGCTCCTGTTGAAAAGGTACAAACAATTTTCATAAATGGCTTCAAGTAATGTGATGTCACTTCAAAAAGCGTTGAACAATATATTATCAGGTGAAGATCTTACCGAGGAAAAATGAGGTCCGTTTGAAAACCTCGTTTCATTCGTGAGAGAGTCCACATGCACTATCTTAGCACTATCTTATTATAGACTTTTTTTTTCTCTATACATCTGTATAATTAAATTGAGGAAATAAAACAAAATAAAAAAATAAAAACATTCTAAACGATAAAATGTCCTTTCCTGATAATTGTGGACCAGGTGGCTGAAAGTCTTCCTTAAAACGATGGAAACCGTACCTCTCTTAATCCATGCTTGGATCGTTATCTTGAGTTTGTATGTGTTTAGTTTAAAGGTTAGGACTGCATGCAAAGCCTTGCCCAGTTTTGCAGATATAGACAGAGCACCTTTTCAGCTTACTCATCAAATTAGAATGTAGCCTTGATACTAAATACATTAATTCATTCCAACCTCACTCCGCTCAGGACATTTATGAAACTAGTCTACCGAATTGGCCATAAATGCTTCTCAAAAAACACGTTAAAACAAAGGAAATCATAACCGTGACGGTGGTTTCGATATCTGATCTTAATTAGCATAGATTTTTACGTCGATTTTATTTCTCGGTTTACTTCTTAGTTTGAGTTTTGATTGATAAGGTATATCAAACACTCGAAAAAGTGTTTGATCACATTTCCAAACACCTCGAGTTTCGTCAAAAACACTGAGCGAGCGTCGTATTTTCAACTCTCTTCTCGGTGTTTGGAAATGCGATGAAACACTATCTCTCGTCTGTATGACATCATTTTATCTCCTTGACCACTTTATACCAACAGTTTTTTCTCTCCAAATTATATGTACTAATAAGCCCATCGTGGATTGAAACACGAATACAAAATATTTTCTGGCGACCTGGGCCAGGTTGTTCAATCAGGGCCGGGTTGTTCAAAGGACGATTAAGCTAATCCAGGATTAGCGTGTATTTTGATTTCTATTTTGTAACTTTCCAGTGAGGTTTTCTGTTGATATTTTTTGTCTTTCTGTTTTGACTTTGACTAATCTCAAACTTTACAAACTATTAGCAGAGAAAAATATTTTTATACAAAAGAAATTAAAAGCTTGATTAACTTTTAACCCAGGATTAGCGTTAATCGGCTTTCGAACAACCGGGCCCAGACGATTAAGCTAATTCGGGATTAGTGTGAATATTGATTTCAGTCTTGTAACTTTTCAGTGAGGTTTTCTGTTTATATTTTTTGTCCCTCAGTTTCGACTTCGAGTAATCTCAAACTCTTTAAAAATTTAGCAGTGAAAGACACTTTTATACAAGAGAAATTTAAACCTCGATTAATTTTTAATCTTGGATTAGCGTTAATCGGCTTTCGAACAACCGGGCCCTGGATGTGATTTCTTTGTACGTACTTACCTTCGGGTAAAAGAAGCAAAAGTCCCATAAAAACCATCAAAAACTTTGAGATCCCGTATGTGAAGTACGTGCAGTAAGTTAAGTAAGAAACGGAGCCTGTCATACGATCTTCGGCTTCGATTTCCAAACCCGACGAGTTGTAAGTATCAGTAACACACTCCTTCTCGTACGTTGCCAGAGTGGTTGGAAAGCTTGCTTCGTTTGTTGTGTCCAGGGATGCTAATGTAGAAATTTCAGGAAATTGCCCCGCTTCACTTAGCTCCTTGTAAGTACCTTGGCTCAATTTGCCTTCCTTGCTCATCAACAGAACCAAATCTGTCCTCTGAAGGCAATACGGTTGATGGGTTATCAGTAATGTGATTCGATCAGACCAAGCATCACAAACACATCTATCAAATATTTCATTTGACACTTTCACGTCGACTGCGCTAAGAGGATCATCCAACAGATAAATATCTGCATCAGAGTACACTGCGCGTGCCAAGTTTACCCGGGCCCGCTGACCGCCGCTCAAACTTACACCGCGTTCTCCGACATGGGTCATATCGGCACTTGGAAGCGCAGCAAGATCTTCTTTCAACGAACAAAGTTCTATGGCCCTTTGGTAAGCTTTATATTCGTACTCCTTCCCAAAGAGGATGTTCTCGCGTATTGTTCCTGAAAACACCCAGGGTGTCTGGCAAACGTATGCGATTCGACCCGGCTTGGTGAGCGATTTTCCGAAGGCGGTTGGTATTTCGCCGATGATGGCGTCAAAGAGAGAGGTTTTGCCACAACCTACTGGGCCAGTGATTCCAATCAATCGATTATTGGAGATGCAAAAGTTTAAATCGTCAGAGTCGATATCCCATGAACGGAACTGTACTTTGTTTAAACAAAGGAATGGTTTGCCTTGATTGCAAACATGGCTTGACAATGGTGATTGTTCCTCGTCGTGATACTGCAATTCGTCCCCAAGTTTCGTATTACAACCATTTGGGTAAATGTGATCGGAATGCAAGTTTGAGTACAATGAATCTTTTCCTTCAGTGGAAGAAAAAATATCGTGGGAGTTATCAGCGAGAAGAATCGACTCGATTCTTTCAAGCGTCGTTGCTGCTTGAAACAGCGCACGCAATTCGTAGGCAAATAGAATCGTTACAGGTTTTTGAAGCGCACCGAGAAGGGCCAGGGTGGTGAAGACATTTTGAGCAGTAAGCTGATTCCCAGCCATTAAAAACGGAAACAAAGAGACGAAGCTAGAAACTATTGGGTAGCAGGAATACGCAGAGAGGTAGCCAGCCAATATTACTCCTTTCTTGTAAATAAGGCTTAGTTCAGACCTAAAACAAACATAGATAATACAAATGTTGAAATACAGAGATCCACGCGACGCACACAAAACTAAGGCTATGTTCACACTTGGTGCCCGAGCATGGTGCCCGAGTACGATTATCGCTGGGCACTAATGTGAACACACCCACGCCAGAACTCGGGCCCGAGTACAAGGTCGAGACCTTGTGCGCCCGAGTATACAAGGTACCCAGTGTCTGAGGGCCTACACAAACTAGAGAGATAGTTCATTGCCAGAAATCTGGGTCAAAATGGCGCACGCGCGTGCGCATCACGTCTTTAATGGCGGCCGATTCGAGTAAGAAAATGTATGGAAATCGAACAAATTCTAAAATACAACACATACGAGGTAAACTATCCCTTAGCCCCGACTCGATACATGTTCAGTAGTGATCAAGCTATGCTTCTAACATAAACATTTTTAAAAAGCATTAGTCTGCTTACTTCCCACGATGCGTTTTGACGTTCAATATTCCAGGTTCCATTAGCCATAGATTGCCTCAAAATATGGTGTAATCCATGCCAAATGCTTGTCGATTTGAGGAACAATCCTTCAAGCAGTCACTTAGCCGCGACTCGCATTAAATACCGGAGAGTTTGAAGTATACAAATCGTCCATAAAAGAGTCATTTCTTGCCAATAAGATCCTTCCCACGGCACTTGAAAACTGCTAATTTGTCCTTGATTTTGTGATCTGAGGCCATCTTTGGCAACGCTTTGGGAAGGAGAAATACTGAACAAAACCTCTCCGAAAACTCCACTCGAGCCGCCATCTTTTTTTTTTTTCTTATCCAGCAAAGCTTGTCGGTATATAAACTAGTTCCAAGTTTCCTCGTTCTAAATATTATGCCTGGCAAAGAATGTTTTTAGCCGCTACGACGAATCAAAACAAAATTTTATTCCTTTGGGCTTGTGATCAGTCGCTCAGCTTCATAAATCCCGAGAATTTTAGAAGACCTGTTCCTTTTCTTTTTTTTTCCATTAAAGAATAGATCTACCGAGCCCAAATTATGTAAAATTTCATCCGCAATATAGACTGCGAGCAGTCTCTTTCTTTTCCTAATGTTTTTAGGGCACGCGCGCGATCGAGCGGTGAGCGGCGAAGCCGCGAGCCGCGAGAATCGCGGGCGCGGTGAGAAGGAAAAATAAAGAGACTGCGGTGGAATCTTTGATCTTTCAAGTTGCCGCCTTTGACACCTATTTGATTGATAGTTCCGCCCAGTTTATAACGATACAATTTTCGCGGCAAAATATTGTTGTGTAATCCAGCAAAGAAAGGAGAGAGACGACAACTAGAGACGATCGTGTGTAGAAAAAAACCCTGTTTTCGCCGTTTTTATGCAGTATATACATACGGCTTCGGGTAAATAGTCTCGTATGGGAATTTGTCATCCATTTTGTCAGCTTGAACCCTCACAAGAAGCCGATGACTGGGGAAAATAATATCCGATCTGTATACGAGAGCTGTTCGCCACTACAGGAAGGAAATGTATACGTATGGTTTCACCGCGCTAGTGTATGCTGCTTGAAGTTACGAAAAGATCGCATGGCTTAAACTTCTCTTGCGCTTAGCTTTGTCTGTTTTGTTCGGGGTTTTGTTCAACCTTTGCTGTCTCTGTGCCTCGGTCTGTGTTATAAAATCAGCAAACCGTCATTACGTTTGCTAAGTTTGTTGTCACGATTTTGACTCGGCAACTTTTCGACGATATACGAGCAGAAACATGCGAACAATTGAAGAAAGGAACTATCATTTTGTATTTGAGAGGTATGGATCCTGAAACCTTGTAGTTATTACCGGGCCGGAGTTATACAATGTTGATGTGTTGTCGTGCGAGAGTCAATACAATTTTATCTGCGTGGTGATCATACTGCGAAATGCTGCGGCGTTTTATTCCCGGATTCATTGCATCAAATAAGCCGCCTGAGCCGTAACATTGAACTCTTCATATCCAACATAAATTTACTACAGTTCGACCGAGAAAGAAAGTTAGTTTCGTTGACTGGATATATCTGATATATTGAAAGTCAGTTTGACCCCTTGACCCAAATGATCACTTTAACAGGAAGCTGTATGACACCATAGAGCGAAAGGAAACTCACGTTTTAACTTTTCAGATGAAGTTTGACTTACTTAGACGCTTATTCAAAGTATTTTGGAAACAACAGAGTTAGTCTAAGGTCTCTGTATTAAACCAGAGGAAAAGATAAATAGGGCAATCGTCTTCGAAGAGTTGTGTGATGTGCAAATAAAGAGTTTGACGGTAAACTAAAGCTAGCGCAATCGGCTTGCTAGATAATATTACGGCCGCGGAAATAAAATGGCTTCCTCTTGTGTTCAGACTTCAGAAGTATCCCTCCAAGCTTTCCCTCACAAATACGTTGTGCTTCGATTCTCTAGTCTTCGATCTACAATCCGGATTACCGTACACTACTAAAACCATCCCGCGAAAACATTTGTCTCAAATTATTCCGATGAGGCGGAGATGAGTTTGTTGACAGACTGACAGGTAGCCGACCAATCAGCATTTTCCGTTTCTCAGAAACGGGAATTCAAAGAACAAAGAAACCTCCGCAGTCGGTCTATTCCCTCCCTCTCCCCAATCTCTCCTCGTTTTTTCACCTAATTTGCATAATTATAACATTTCCGCTCGCGCAAAAGATCTGAGGAGAAAAGACCGACTGCTCGCAGTCTATCCGCAATACGTTTTTGCTGTCATTTATGCTACCGCCGCCATATTGAAAACGATAAACCGCTGACAGTTCATTACGGGCTCGAAATGTCCGTGATTTCTGGTGATGTGTTGACAACTATTTAGTTGTCGATCATAAACAGTTGTCGATAACAAAAAAGCCAGTGTGTGGAGCTAGTTATCGATAACTAAGGGCCTTAGTTATCGATAACTAGCTTCACACACTGGCTTTTTTGTTATCGACAACTGTTTATGAACGACAACTAACTAGTTGTCGACAACTATCTCTCTAGTCGGTGGAGGCCCTGAGCACCGTTTTGTGCCGCTGGCCAGGCACTAGTGCTCGGGCACCGTTGACCAAGTATGAATATGCCTAAGGTGCTGTTTCTATGCCGAATCTCTCGTATATGGGAGATGCACGTATTGTAGCCTATGAATAGGCTCCGCGGTGGGGATGGGGTAAAAAGCCTATTCATAGGCTACACGTATTGGGACTCACTCGAAGTGTGAATAAAATTTGAAATGCAAAGCAAGCTAGTACAACGGACATAGCATTGGGCAGATTCACTCTATCTGTAGCTCTGGCCCCATATAAGCTGACTAGTTAATGACCAATAGCTTTACATTTCAAATTATTTTAATCGTGGATACCTCATAGGTAAGTCCTCACATGTCCATGTGCTTGTATAACATTAATTAAGCATCCCAAAACCTATTTTTCTTATGATCGCTAACAATGAGGATGTTCGATCGCGATCTATCGCTGACTGTTGCGATCGGCGATCGGCGTTGTTTCCATACTCACTGGCGCTCGCGAAATAAACTCTATAAATGGTTTACCTTATTATAAGAAATTACTGCGCGAATTTTAAAAATTCGCGTTAACGTTAATTTAAGTCGCGTTAATTTCTGTGAGCGTTAATTTCCGCGACTTTAATTAAGTGGAGCGTTAATTTCCGCGAGCTAAATTTCTATTATAACCCCAAATTATGGATCCTGTACAGACATATTTTACACATAGGAAACAATAGCTTTCTCTTTTCTGCTCGCTGTATTTCAATCTTTTTCAAGGTAAAAGCCTAAAAAAGCAATAAAACAATCAGTTTCCAGTTCACCCTCGCTTTCAGAAGAGCAGTTCTCGACATTTCCGCCAAAATATATTTGTTTCTTTGTGTTAACAATCGCAGTTAATTTCCTTCATTTTGAAATTTTACCTCCTCTTTCGCGTTAATTTCCTTTATTCGGAATATATAAATTTTCCATCCAATTCGCGTTAATTTTAAAAGTCGCGGTTGCCCATGCGCGGTAGGGTCCACTAAAAGCTAATTTGCATACGAGTTTTCAGCTTCAACTTGAAAGCGTTTGCCAGCGTTTTCAAGTTCAGCGGGAAATTCGAGGAGATGAAGCAGTCGTGAACAAATCTACGCTAATCTTGGCAATCCGTTGCATCTGGCTCACTCTTGATGTTAACTTATCCTTAAGAGAGATCGAACTACAGTTCTATTTAGTTATTTCGGTGTCAGCTTGCTCGATTTGCGAAAAATATCCGATATAAAGTATTACAGTGTACTTGTACTTCAAGGAAAGAATCAATGGCAAGAACTAGTGACCATCGAAGGAACAGGCTAGAATTTATGGCTTTATATTCCTCGTGGTTTGGAGCAACATTAAACGCTAGTTTCTTATCACATTCAACTTTCGCTGCCCATCTTCTTTCGCTGGAGGCAAGAAAGAAATCAATCGAGTCTTTAGAAGAAAAACAACAGCTTCAATGGCGGGCCGCTTCAGTTTACTGAATTAATTTTGCCACGGCAGTAGCGGACTTATTGAGCCTTTCCTAGAATTCTGAGAGCAAAATGGTGAAGACTATTATTTATTTGATAATGAATGGATATTACAATCATTATGATGTGTTGGTACTTTGCAAAAACCACAGCGGATTCGAATTCGCTTCATATTCTGTTTTTTCGCTGGAAAGTTCACAAATTTAAAGCTTCAATAGCGATGTTTCTCGTTACGTCACCTATTGTTATTAATGTGCCAACCAGAGAACTATTGGCTGTTGAAACAAAGAGTTCTTTTGTTTAGTGGTTGGTAAATTTGAATAACAAAACAAATTTGACGTAATGTTGATCAACAGTGAACACTCCTATACTGGCCGTACGGCGCTTGTCACGCTGCACGGAGCTGCTACACGGTACTTTTCTATTGAACGTTATTTTACTTTTCAAATTATGAAATTTCCCTCTGTTTGCATAAAATAGTCGCCTCTAATACAACTTTTCATTTCTAAAGCAGCTTTTATGTTTTGAATCATAGTTTGCGAAGCGAAATAAAATGTAAACGCGATTAGCATAATTTTGTTTTGACATTTTAGCGGCCAGCGAAGGCGTACATTCTTCAATGATTTTTGTCAAACTTATGTTAACAGGATTCAGACCATGAATAAACTGCTATGGAAAATAAATGGCAGAAATTTTATTTCTCAATATCAAAGTCAAAAAAGCAAGGGGAAGTGTGAATTTAGCGGTTGAATTTGAGTTGAATGTTTTTGCCGGAAAGTCACGCAAGAGTTGTTCCGTTAAATTATCGCCTTATGTTATCAATAACCTCGTTCAGTTATAAATATTGCAGCTACGTTGACACTAATTTACAGAAGCCTACGACTCGCCTTTATTTACTCAACGTAAAATACTTCACTCCAGATTACCGATATAAACTGCGAAAAAGGTCGTATGCAAATTAGCTTTTAGTGGACCCTACCGCGCATGGGCACAAGGTGACATAGTCCCTTTAACACAGTATCTTCTGTAAATGTGTTTTCTTTTGATCTGTGATGCCGACAGTACGACTGGTGTTAAATGTCCTGGGGTTGTCCCGGGGTAGACAAATACCCACCCCTGGGACTGCAACAGGATTTTATCCTGAATGCCCTACTAATGCTTGGTAGCCTGACAATACTAGGATTGAGACGCGACGGTAGTGGCAGCGGCCCGGGGGGGGGGAGTACTCCCTGAAATTTTTGGTGGGGGTGTGCGGCCTGCTTCTTGAAACCCTTACCCTATTTCAGACCAAAATATGTGATTTTCCATACCCTATTTCAGACCTGACCCAAAAATCGATACCCTTTTTCAGACCTATAAAATTAGTACACGTGTCTAATACATGACTTCAGCTACCCTGGAATGGGTTCCATCTGCGCAAACATTTGAAAAGGGCTTCAAATTCCCCGATGTTGATGGAAAAAACAGTTTCGTCTAAAAGCCAAACCAAATTCCAGGCCAGAGTGCACAAAACATACCCTATTTCAGACCAAAATGTTCAAAATCTATACCCTATTTCAGACCAAAACAGCTAAAAAACCATACCCTTTGGGGCGGCACATACCTATATAGCTTATATAAGGGAGTACCCCCCCCCCCGGGGGGGGGGAGCGGCACCCAACGGATCGTTTCGGTAGAATATCTGTTCGGGAGGCCTATAATCGCCTCAGATATTCCTTTAGGAAAAAGTCATCTCAAACTTTCTAAATATGGGAAAATTAATGCCTTTTGTTTTCGGAGAGATAAAAATGTCGTTTTGGGTACAAAAGCAGGTCAGCTAGATTTTCGGAAAGGCAAAAGTTGCTCATAAATTCGGGGAATAAGATTTTAATCCCTAAACTTTTCTGAAGTTTGAAAGTTCAGCTAACGTATCCGAACAGATACATTTTTCTTAGCGTTTAAAAATTAGCCATTAAACTGCACAAAAAGCACAATTAAAACGTTAAAACGACGTTCCGACACCTACAGGAAAGCTTTGCCGTTGGGTGCCCCTGTAGTGGACTAGTACCTTCATCACAAACCCCTCACAAACTACTTTGCCAGACTAGAGAGCCACTTGCAGGTTCATGTAAAGTTATTTATGTGTATAAATTAACTAGAAAACAGGAAACAACTGAAGTAAAACAGCGGAGACGAAAAACATACCGTCTTATACCGGAAACCAAATCACGGAAGCACAATTCCCACGCGTTCATCTTCAGCACACGTATACCGGAAATGACGTCATAGATCAGTCGCAGTCTCCTGTCGGTCAACCTCGCGACTTTTTCTTGGAGAATTTTGAAAACGCTTCCCAAAGCCGCCTGGTAAGCGATGAGAATAACCGAAAAGACTACCCCTCCAAATGTCTGCCAGCCGACGAGTTTCCACAGAAGACAAAATACGACAAGTATCTCCAGTGGAGCTAGGAGCGCGTCTAAGGTGGAAATAGCTAGATGGATGTGAATCATGTCTTGTGAAATCAAGTTTATTACAAAGGCTGAAGATTTTTCAGCGAGGATATGATGTCTCGTGATCATGATCTGCGATGGATAAGAGAAAAACCAACACTATGCCATAACAATGTTATTGACCGTGCATGCATGACAATAAAAGAGTGACTGTGCTGGGGAATTTAGTAGTCGAGAGACTGTACAGCTCCGCAAATGATCCCCGGACCGCAAATGATCCCCGAACGCAAATGATCCCCAAATTGGACCGCAGATTATTTCGAACCTAAAATGATCCCCAGAGTGGACCGCAAATGATCCAGCTAAAAATCGAGGTATGGCGTGGACGGTGGACCCGATTTTTTTTCCCTTTTGAATATCTTTCCCAAGAACTGAAACCGTGCAGGCTAGACATTTTTATCTAGTTACCTGGTTACTAATGGAGGAAGTGATCGATTGTTTTTCATGCATTGATGCAGATTAATTTTAGTAAAAAAATAAATTCAAAATCATTGAACTAACGCGAGATATCAGTAAAAATAGTTAATTCGAGAATGTGTTTATTTGGTTTTCGCGGTAAAATTCATCCTCGTCTAGAATTATTGCAGACTTACAGAAGAGTTAACACCGCATGTTATATTGTTTTCACGTCACCAAGATTCATTTATCTAATTCTGCGCCATGAAACAAGCTAGACATGGAAATTGACATCCGCATGGTGAAGTGTGAAAACTGTGAATGTTTTCAGGCTCCTAAAAATATATATATTTAGGTAATCTTTCCTTGAATGAAGGTAAAAATTCTGTAGGCCTCGCGTTTTTGAATTGTAGAATTTGATGACGTCACGTGAAAACCAAGAATTCACCGGAAATGTTATTTGCCGATTTCGTGAAGTAGTTTGCTGTAACGGGTGTCAATTTCCATGTCTAGCTTGTTTCATGGCTCAGAATACCGTCTTTAAACTCGAAATATATAGATAAATGAATCTTGGTGACGTGAAAACAATATAACATGCGGTGTTAACTCTTGTGTAAGTCTGCAATAATTCTAGACGCGGATAAATTTTACCGCGAAAACCCCCAAAACACATTCTCGAATTAACTATTTTTACTCGCGTTTAATAGTTCAATGATTTTGATTTTTTTTTTTTTTACTAAAATTAATCTGCATCAATGCATGAAAAAAAAAAAATCGATCACTTCCGTCATCAGTAACCAGGTAACTAGATAAAAATGTCTAGCGTGCACGGTTTCAGTTTTTGGGGAAAATGTCAAAAATATTCAAAAGGGAAAAAAAATCGGGTCCACCGTCCACGCCATTCCTCGATTTTTAGCGGGATCATTTGCGGTTCACTCTGGGGATCATTTGCGGTCCTGGGATCATTTGCGGTCCAATTTGGGGATCATTTGCGGTCGGGGATCATTTGCGGTCGGGGATCATTTGCGGTCCCGGGATCATTTGCGGAGCTGTACAGAGATTAAGCTAAGCTCCAGTGTCAAGTGAAAAACTGTTCATCGGGTAAAAGAGAGGATAATTTAAGAGAAGCATTCCCCCATACATAGGTCTCTTCCAATAATATTTTTTTGAAATATGTTTTTAATTTTCAGTCCATAGCTGAGCTATTTTGTGTTCTACCTGATTGGTCAGTTCGAGTAATGTAATGTTCGAGCCTCTATCAGAATAACATTAAAATGACTTTCACAGCATGACGTGAAACTGTTAATAGATTTTAAACAATTATTACGGGGCACGGGGAATCCTTCTCTTAGATCATCCTCTCTTGTCAGGTACAGGGTGTACAATGTTATAACACTAGCAGCTCAATAAAAGTATCTGATTCAGACGGGGAGGGGTTGGGAACGAAATCTTCTCGCCCGGACTTTCATAACTTTTTGGATATTGAGGTAAAATACGCAAAACGTTTACCTGGGAACATTTTGGTATTACCTGTCATTGTTCACGGAACTTGCTGTTACCATGGCAGCGATATTTCTACAGCCATTTTTTTCCAAATTTGGAATTGCATGTTTTTAAGGAAGAAAATAACTTTGTTGAACTTTTTAGATCATTAAACATTCTTTGATTGGTTTTGATTCGTCTTTTGAGTCATTTTTGGTGGTCAGTTCTGGGCCGATTCCTACCCCTCCCATCCCCGGTCTGAATAGGCTTAAAGAGAAATAGGTACGGTTTTTAAATTGTTGTTAGCAAACTAAGACAACTTTGTACTCCTGCTTTTGTGAAATCTTGTGCCTGAAGAAACATGTTTTGAGTGTGGCTACCTACCGTCTTGTAAACCAGTCCGATCAAGGAAGTCTTGACTTGAACCGCGATAACAAACATAGTATAAACGGCGTGTTGTGCCGCCAATGCTTGAACAAAAGAGCTGATGCATAGGAGCGCTGAATAGAGACACAAAATGCCCGCATCGAAGTATGATGAGTTAGCACTCAATTCGTCCAGGAGAAAGCTGAGTACAACGGGTTGAATAAGTCTGCAAAAAGAGCCCAAAATTGCCAGGAGCACAATCATAACTGCGAGCTTTTTATCGACGGCTTTGCGCAGAGCGTTCCACAAACGCGGTTGAGAGCAACGCTCTCTTTTTACTTTCATCTCATTTTGCCATTCGTTGTCTAGTTTCTCGGTCAGATATCGCGTGCTTTCAACTTCTAGAGATGACAAATCAGCCTCTTCCAATGGCCTTTTGTTGCCTGTTTGGATTATAGCCGAGAGAAAACCAATAGTTAGTCTATTAAAAAATGTTTTCCTTTCATCGGGTTTTTCATCCAGCTTTTCGTAACGATAATTGTTGGAAGCATCACATCCCATGTTTGTATTATTTCAACAATGAAGCTTTATCGTTGTTGTCTTCTCATTTTCGTTCCTTCCTCAATATAAGATTGAGCTTCATTTCTTCAATTCCTAATCTTGTCTGATATTTCGTTCAAAGTTTCTTCTTCAAAGTTGAAATCCTGAAACATAAAAGATTAAAGGGGATTGAAGTTGAATTTTTTATAGTCTTTTATGTAATAGGACGAACGTTAGCCTGCGTAGCTGGCGGTCTTGTTGGCGCGCGATGCAAAATTCGTAAGCGGCGAAGCCGCGACAGCGAGCGGCAAAGCCGCGAGAGTCTATTTCGACCCTGTCCAACACTCGCGGCTTTGCCGCTCGCTGTCGCGGCTTCGCCGCTTACGAATTTTGCAGCGCGCCAACAAGACCGCCAGCTACGCAGGCTAGACGAAAGTAAGGAAGGAATAAAATAGAAAGAGGCTCAATTAACCGTCACTAATTAGACAAAAAATAGTTTTAAGGTGGGCATGATATTTTTTCGCTGTGTTCTGTAATTTTATAGACCGAATGCAAAAATGGCTGCCAATTTAAAATTATTTTGTATGTATTTAAATTAGCCTCACTAACCTCGTTTTTGAGTTGATAATTCAAAATAATGTTTACTCTAGAACGAGGTTAGTGAGGCTAATTTAAATGTTCACAAAATAAATTTAAATTGGCAGCCATTTTTGCATTCGGTCTATTGTGCACGATTGAGAGGTAATTATTCCCGGCTTTGTGTTTCATAAACAATTTCCAAAGAATCGAAAACAATAAAAGTACTCGGCCTACGGCCTCGTCTGTTTTCTCGTGTTTGGAAATAGTGATGAAACACTCGCACTCGTTTTTTAAATATTACGTAAAATACTGCAGTTTATATGTACGTAAACACGTTCCAAACTCAAGTCCGATATTCCAAAGTTTAAGAAATTCAACTAAAATTTGACAGTATTTAGATTTTTCGACGGAGTTGTAAAATCCGGCTGATATTTCAGAAAATAATTCATCTTTCGAGAAGCAGTTTCGCTAAAATAAGCTTATTTTCCCTATTTTCAGTCGATAAATAATAATAATAATAATCTATGTTTCAGAAATTTCTGAAACCATTTAAGTTTGTATAATAAAGTACACCTGACTGTTCAAGAGTTACTGCGATGCGGAAAAAAAAGATAATAAATTAAATTGTTTGCGTAGTCTGTTTCAATTGGAGCGCGAGCAGGAAAGTGCCCAATAAAAAGGTGTCCAATAACAAGGTGTCCAATAACAAGGTGTCTAATAACAAAATTCGCGTGTCGTGCACTTGATTGGGTTCCTTCTCGTGACTGAATTATTCTTTATATCCTCAAAAATGACTTTATTCCTCGAGTTTTGTCATAGAGATGATTAATTATTAGTAAGATTCGCTTTGTCTAAAGTTCTCCCTCAAATTTAGTTATACATAACAGAACTTCGAGTCGTCCATTCGGTCTGTAATCATACTCGTGATTAAACAAATCGGACTCCCGCTGCGCGTTCGTCCGATTTTGTTAATCACTTGTATGATTACAGACCGAATTGGACTTCACTCAGTCCTATTACCATTACTGACGTTACTGTAACATCACCGGCAACCGCTCCGTTATTACGGCCCATTTTTTCCCGAATAAACGTTCAGTCAGTTTCTTTAGCCAGGCCTTTTACTGGCGACTACCTCGTATGCAAATGAAAATTGTCTTCAAAGTACAATAAAATGCATGCATCAGTTGTTTCGAATTCGCTGCACAACAAATATATAAGAGGTCTACTATCATAATTGGAACCTCGCTTCAACTTCCAATCTATAAACTGCCGTAGGGGTTGTACTTTATAGTACACCAATGAAAGAGAGTAGAGAGTTTGCTAAACTGTTAACGCTGTACATGTGTGGCTACGTGCCTGGGCAATCATTGAAGAGAAGCCAATATAGATATAGACCTTTCTCCAAAATGGCCGCCGCAAATTCAAAACAATTAAATTAAACTGAGCGAAAATCACCACTTTCAATTGTAGCTACAATGGCTAATGGTCTCTGGATCGAGAAAAAACATTCCTGGACACACTACAGTGCTTCGTGGATTATTCTGCGAACTGCGATGTTGGTTCCGAGCCGGCATGGATATGTGATTGATGATCTCTTTTGCTTCAGATCTAAAACAATTCGGACCTCACCATCCGCTATACCTAAGTCACTTACTGGGGAGACAGGGTTAAACGAGGCAAAACTGTTAAAGCTGCTAGAGGCTTCGTGAGTGATTATGCAACTACATGTTGGAGTCAAACCTAGATTTGTATCCGATTATCCCTTTGGGTTCAGATCTAATATAAAACTCTATGCTCATTAAACTAAACTAAACTATGCGGGCTTGACTCTAGCTAGTGTAAAAGTATGTTTTCTCTCTTGACCTCAAATGAGAGAAATAAAGCTCGCCTTTCTTTAAGAAGATTTGTTTGCTTTTCTCAGACTTCAGTTGAGCAAACCGTGCGCTGGCACTCGAATTACTCGATTGTGATGAATCGACTCGGGTAAGCCACTACCTATTCTAAGTCTCTATTTCCGCCATTGGTCCATTGTATATTGTATACCTCTATTGTAGTTTAAAATTGTGATATTCAATGTATTGTTTTGTGAGCCAATGATGTGGCTAATTCCGAGAGGTAGTGGTAACTTCGAACCAGCCGTGTAGATGTAGGCTTTCAACTTACTGAAAAATAACAAAAATAATACTTTATTTTCTGTGCGAAAAAAAACTATTTTTTGGTACATTTAGAGCATTTTAGGCAATATTTGCTTTAATGTTCAGTTTTTATTGATCATTCCGTGATCATGTTGTTGATCGGCTACATTAACTGCCAAGGGCCATGACAAAAATAAACCGAAGAACCCATCAGAAGTCGACAATTAATTAAGAACCGTCTGTCAGCTGTTAAGTTGGGTTCAGTGATTTTCTAAAGGAATGACTGTTCTGGGTCAAAAGTTGGTACAATGTGTGAGAAAGTTCTTAGAGGAAACCGAACAAAGAAACAAAGGCCTTTTACAGTAGAACCCCGCTAACTCGCTCAAATGTACCCCGATAACTCGAACTCTATTGTTAAAAACGTCGGTCGGTAAACCTCAAAGTGTCAGAATATAGCTGTGATTGACTTGTCAAAATCTTTAATCTGGAAACGTAATTCAAGCCCATGAAAGACCGATAAACATCTGATCGATCACTTTGACATAGCAGGGTAAAATTCCCAAATTGGCCAAAATTCCCAAAGTAAACGTTTTTTTTTTTTATCAAAAGGCTCTCAACTAATTGTACCAAAATGACTCGTATTTGTGAATGAATGATAAAACCACAATGCCTTATTAATTTTTAACAGCATACTTGAAACCCATCTAACTCGAACCTCCGCTAACTCGAACGATTTTTTGATTCCTTTTAAAATTTGGCAGATATACAACGGGGCACCAACATTTGATGATTTGATTATCTCTCAGCTAATAACGGGTAGTCATTACCATCACGTTATATAATTTTAAAATAACTTTAGTGAACGCATGACAACACAATTTATACAACGGTGGTTAATTGATCGATTCCAAGTTTCACTTGCTAGCTAGTCGGCCGGCACTAGTCGGCCGGCACACGACAGTTCATACCAAAGCTAATCCCCGAGCCAAACTAAAGGTGGAATTCGCCGACTGATAATGAAGGTAAACAGTTGTACAGATCCTCAAACGTTTCTGCTTCGTTGAATTTCGTTTTAACTCTTTTTACATGCAAATATCTACGATGCTAAGTTAGCTATGGGATAAATTATACACATGCACTCATGCGATCAGTTGAAAGAGTTTCGAATTTATGTGAACATCCATCATTGAGAAAAGCACCTAAATGTCGTCATTTCGCGAGAGCGTGCAAATAATAGGCCTCTGCCTCTGTTTCAAAGCGAGCCTTGGTGCAAAAACGAGTTTTGCTTTTATCTTTTCACTTCGACGATTTGTTTATGAAACAAAGCATTTGGTAAATAACTTATTCATAAATTAATGATCTATAATCTGCCGGTGTTTGAGTTCGCTAACAAATCACGCCTCGTTTTAAAGTAGAAATTCTTTAGAATTTTGCACGTGCTAACGAGGCGTTTTAGGATAATTTAAAACATACATGCAAAATAATAATAAATTGGCAGCCATTTATGAATACGGTCTTGTTTTATCATTATATCAGTGTGCTTGTTTTTCACAACGTTTTCTGTACTTGTGGTGGAAAGCGTGCGACTGCCTTTGTTCCCCTGGGGGGTACTCCCCAAACATTTGGGTGGGGGTGTGCGGCACGCTTCTTGAAACCCTCACTCTATTTCAGACCAAAATATGTGATTTTCCCTACCCTATTTCAGACCTGACCCTTAAAATTTCGGGGAAAATTTCACCATTTTAAAGTCAAAATGGCCAAAATATATACCCTTTTTCAGACCAGTAGGCAAAACATACCCTATTTCAGACCAAAATGGTCAAAATCTATACCCGTTTTCAGACCAAAACGGCTCAAAACCATACCCTTTGGCGCCGCGCCGCACATACCTTACATACCTATATACCTTATATAAGGGAGTACCCCCCCCCCCCCCCGGCTTTGTTCTGTCTCTGTCTTCGCTAAGGGCATGGACGTCTGCAATGAAGGCAATTTTGAGGAGATTGGACCATTATTATCATGATTATGGAATTTATCGAGCTTCGAGTGCGGACCGTTGGGTCCGTTCTCATATGATTGTCCGGCCGGCCTCGTAGTGGAAAGTAAACCGAAAAAGCAAAACTCGTCGAAATGGCTTTAAACTAGCTCCGGGAATACAAAAGCATCAAAATATCATAACGCATACACAATGCATTCTCGTTCCCAGATCCTCTGTTTCTTTTGGTCACGTGGTTGGCGAAACGGAGGCTCTGGTCCCAGCCGTTACCGGATGTCCGAAAATTCCGGACATCCATTCATTAATTCGTGTTGCGCATTCAATTTTTATCAGCCAATGAAAAAATTCGATTTTTTTCGTTTCCGGCGCAAAGAAACAAAACGAGGAGCTCTGGGAACGAGGATGATACACAATGTAAGTCAGTTTTATCAGAGGTCTATAACTAGAGGTTTCCATCTAGCATTGCGCGCGGCCCATCAGATTAGGAATTAGGCTATTTTTAGACACTTTTCTCGCGAAACCAGCAGCCAATCACGCACCATGCCTGACAAATATGGTCATTGAACGCGCTAGCTCGACAATTTTTGTTCAAGACGGCTTGTTCGTCGATTGAAAAGATGGCTAAAATCACTAAGTAAAAAGCCTTGGCCCTTCTAAATCAAACAAAAGTTAATTCTACTAAATAATGCACGAAGTTTGGAACGAAATATTTAATGGGAAATGCCTGTAAAATGTACAACTAATGCGACTGAAAGAGCACTAAAGGCAGCCTGAAATTAATTTACGGGAAGACCGCGGACACAATTAATTCGTCCAAAGAATGAAAATCTGTTTACAACACAAGTTTAAGCTTAGTCTATTCAGTATTGTTACCTTGTATTTCGACGAGGCTTGTCAATTCCAGCTGAATTAAGTTTTAAAATCAGCACAATAAATATCCATGGATCAGTTAAGCCGTTATAAGCTTATAACTTGAGCTTACGGCAGTTCGTCAAGCGTTCGTGACAGTCAATCATTCAAAGATCACTTCACAGTGAAATTCTCTTTCTTTCCATCCATGTAGACATTGAGGGTTTCCTTTGTTCTTTTACTTCAATGAACTTGATTTCAAGCTCAGTTCGTTAATTCTGTAGTCGCGCAAGTTTCGCCCGCCGTATAAACAAGTGAAACCTTCGGCTGCGTATAGCTGTCCGTTCAACTTGTAAAATGAATATAATGTTCAGCTCCACAATTATTTCGAAACTTCCCATGTTAAGCTAAACCATCTGCACAATTTTCCAGAATATACGAAACTTTGGAGAGATTGAACGAAGATTAATCCGCGGAGAAACCTTTGTCTTTTCATTCAACTTTCGACAACTTGCCAACTGGACACCGCGCCAAGTTTTGCCGCCGAATTCATACAAATCATACTTCATTTAGATTGAACTGAAAAATCACTCAGTCGATTTATAGTTTTACAAAAAGTATACCGAAGTTTGACCTAAATTTAGTGAAGTATTTAAACAATTATTACATTCTGCTGTGACGCTTTTCGCTTTTCCTTGGCCGGCAAAGTTTCTGATTTTGCCTTTGCGTACCTAGCGCTCGCATATTAAAAATGGTTCAACGTGATTGGCTGCTGGTTTCGCGCGAAAAATGTCTAAAAATAGCCTAATCCCTAATCTGATGGGCCAAGGCCCAATACCAGAGATGGAAACCTCTAGTTATAGACCTCTGGTTTTATGTAGGTTCCTTCGGAAAGATAGCATTTAGAATTTATTTCTTGCTTTCTCATACATTTGCTATAAATATTCAAATCATCGCCATGGACATCAATATTGAATATCTAGTTCTTATTATCCAACTTCAGTACAAATAACGCGCTGAAACGAGTACAGATATCCCGCGTTATAATCCATCAAAATTTTTTCTCGCGCGCGATTGGTCTAAACACGTCACGTGACGCAGCCAAAACTGGGGAATATCCGGGTGATATTCCCCAAGTGATATTCCCCAGTTTTGGAAATTTGCATTTCACGTTCGCAGGTTCAGTTTTCGTCGCAAATAAATTGCTAAATTAAATAAAACTGATTGTTTTGAACATACTAGAAATATTTTTGAACGCCAACAGAATTATTTTGATGTTTAATAGCTTGGCCGACCGAGATCTTCCACAGCAAACAGAGCGGCCTTGTGAAAAAATATTTGAAGAATAATAACTACAATAGCCTCCATTTGGCTTCAAAAATATGCTCGGATATTTGTCCTAAAGCTCACAGTTTTCCTCGAGCTTCGCTCTCGGAAAACTGTTCGCTTCTCGGAACAGATGATGTCCGCGGACAAATATCCGAGCATATTTCCTCGCCAAATGGCGGCTATTGTTTATATATTGTAAGGTTAGTTATTTAGTTGTTATGGAAACCATAAGCCCGCGCGTCAAATTCTTCGTTTTTTGACGGTCTAAAAGCAGTTGGATAATAAATCTCAGTATCGCTGAATATTTTTACTCGTTGTTTGTATTTTGACTCGCCCTACAGGCTCGTCAAAATATAGCACAACTCGTAAAAATATTCAGCGATACTGTATACAGAGCCTGGGCCGCCTGTGATAAAGCGTAGCCAGTTGCACAGTCCGGAAAAAAAATGCCGAATTTCACATACTTTCCCCCGCTAAAATGACAATATTCCAGCCGTCAACCTCTTTGAAGAATCCATGGACCGAGCTGTCTTCTAGTATCGTAGAATTCCGAAAGTAACGCCTCCCCGAAAGCCGGTAACATTATTTTTTTACCCTTCTATTATACCCCGAAAGTAACGCCCCCCCCCCCCCCCCCCCCGAAAGTAACGATCCCCCGAAAGTAGCGGCCTGTTCAAAAATGTTACCACTCAAAAACAATAAAATGAAAAAAAAAAAGATATCTCCCATTAATTTACAGACTGAATACCAAACGATCGTCTCCTACTTTAGAGACCTTTGGAACATGCAATGAAATAATTAGAATGTGAACTAAACTTTTGTCTCTAATACTAACACTAAATTCATGTCACACGACTTTCGGAATTCTACGGTATATTATTAGCGATGCAAATTTTCAAATTATAGCTGCGTTCTAATTGGACGACTCTCACGCAACGATGATAATGTGAATCGTCCAATGAGAACGCAGCTATGATTTGAAAATTTATGTATTTATAGAATAAATATCGTGGCCTTCGAATTTGAAGACTTTGGGGGCGAAAATGGCAAAGTTTGAGAATGATTTTTACCCCACACAGCGGTCAAACGCAAAAAGTGGCGCCACTTCCGGTTTCCGCGTCCTTGACTTTTCCATGAGTTTGAAGCGTAATGGCCGCGAATTTTGTAAGGAAACGTTATAGAACATGCAGTGGTAAACCAAAATACGAGCTGAGACACTTTTTGGATAACAATTATTACATTATCTATGCATACTCCGAGTATAAACCTTAAGTTTTCAGTAAATTTCTTAAGTTTGAGCTTTAAAGCGGACGACTTTTAAGACATTTGACTGCAAAGTTTTGGCGGGAACTGCGCGCGCGCAGTACGTTTAACCGCTGTGTGTTTTTACACTCCCTCCCTCTAGAACCACCCTCCCCCCGGGACGTAATAAACGATCGGTCCTAAAAAACATGAATTTTTCCACATGACTTATTAGGCGCCTAAATCGCCTAAATTTGATTTAGGAAATAACGTCCTAACGGGTAAACTGACTTAGGGAGTTTGCAAACTACAACGGCAAACGCTGAGAACGCACGCTAGCAAAATGAGCAGTACAGTTAAGTTCGACATCGCTACAGTCGTCGGTCACTTCGACTACAGAGCGACTCCGATTCAAACGTCGAACTTTAATTATTATAATGTATTTCTCAATATAATAGTAGTCGTGATTGGTCAGAAAGCTATCAGTTGACGTGACCAGTCATGATTGAAAACAACAAGAGTGCGCCAAAAATAAAACGTTGGTTCGCGAAAAAGGAATCGTTCTTATTTTCTCTTGTTCGTATTTTAGCTTTCAATCTAAATAATCGCTAGACTGCGGGCAAATTGCTTTGTTATAACTCGTTTGTATAAAAATGCATGCCTAAATGATGAGAAGGTATCAAGTCAAATCACTATATCTCCCCTGCCTCTTGCTCTTATTAAAGCGACCGCGACCACTTTCGGCGCCGATGGTTTAAAATTTCCTACTGTTTTTAAACTCCAATAAGCGACCAATTCACACGATATTCGAATTAAGTTCGGTTCATAAAGAGTCCGGGCTTAAACATAAATAAAGTTGCTGTATACGAGTTCTTCCATGTAAAAAACAAATTAAGAAAAAAAATACTTACCTACAATATATGCTCAGTACAGGCTTGTGGACCAAATTAGAACGGCTCTAAGATTTGTTCTTCAACTTCTGTATATCGATAAAACCTTAGTGACAAACTGGTGAGCCGACGATCAAACTCAGTGTCCAACAATAAATATTTCCGCTGATGATACGAGTTTTGATGTAACACATTTGGGAATAACTTAAAACGTTCCCACTAGCCATATCGTGTCGTACCTGATCGAACTTCGGCGACTCAGTGCAGTTTGATGCTACCGTTGAGTTTAATTAAACTGGACTTGTGGCTGGACTTGTGACTTATATTTAGATTACTGAAAAACTGTAAACAAACAATTGTCGATAATTAATATCATACATTAACATAAGTTAAAGTACGCAGAGAGTTTCGCGTCAGAGTTGTCAGTTAGACACGCTTGACATAACTTGTCATGCCGACACTCGATCGATACACGACTCTGTAAAGTTATATACAGTGGAACCCCGATTTAACGAAGTGCCAGGGACTGGGGAAATTGGTTCTTTAAATCGGGGTTTCGTTAAATCGAGAACCCGAATTTGTTGAAAACTGACCAAAAACTTCGTTAAATCGGGGTATAGTTAATAATTAATTTGCCGTAATCAGTTCGGGCCATACCCAGTTCTGGAGACCTGATGACGTCATCAGTAATGGCGTCTTGGGTCCTTATGGAAAAACTCCATTCATCCCGCTTTCTAAACACCTAGCGTTTTTGTCCCTTGTGCTTATCCCATAAGACTGTGCGGGAGTATAAAGGGACATCTCAGCAACACGGTGAACTAAAGAAAGATGGCGTCCTTCGCGTTGGGGAGAAGATATTTGCGTTGAAAATCGATCAAACGTGTTAGTTTCGAAGGCCGCGTTACAGTGTTTGTCGTTGGTTAAGTGAAAATTTAAGGTATGTAACAATTTTTTGGGTTCTTAAAAAAAATATTGCGAGAAACTAGAGTAAATGTACTTCATTTTGGTCAAAACAGAAGTCATATGCACGATACTTTTGTTCATATGCACGGCCGTTGAAAATCTGTGGTCTGTGTAATTTGGGCGCCATGTAATATGATCAAAGCGTAAGATTACGAGTTTCGACACCATCGACGTGGTCATGAAAAGTCGATCTAAATGAAGGAATATAAAGTTAGGGAAGTCGTAGGGAATCGGCTATTGGCCGTGTACAACATTTCTTAAACAAAGCATTCACCAAGGCAAAGTGAAATATGTTCATGGGTTTAGTGTACTTTAATTAAAAATACAATTAAAAATAAATAAATAATGGCAATTTCAGTGAAAATCCACTCTTCCACTCTTTCCAGATCGAATTGGAAGGGCAGGTATATTTTGCAGGTTGCAGGTTGCAGGTTGAGACTACTTTTAGAAACATTACACACGCGGTTAGGAAGAGAATGGCGTCACGGTTAGCCCCGGTTAGCTTAAATTAGCCCAACTGAAGGTTAGCCTAATTCTAACTGAAGGTTAGCCTAGTTGGTTAGCCTAATTGTTGGGGTTTGGGTTAGCAGTTGACCTGCAACCTGCAACCTGCAAAATATCCCTGCCGGAATTGGAACTTTTGAATGTTGGTTTTTGTGGAGGGAGGAAAATCGTAGTATCCGGCAAAAAAACCCTTGGCCAAGATATGGTGTCGGGTCCGAGATTCGAACCCGGGTCGCATTGGTGGGAGGCGAGTGCTCTCACCACTGCTGTGCCATCCCTGCTCCCCATAATTCCTTTAACACGGTCATGCTGATTGCATTCATTTGGCTTGTCAGACCCACAAGAAACAAATTAAGTCTACAATGTATACTCTATTAATTTCTATCACTAGGAAAGGCGTATGATTTATGTTCCAGTGAAAATGTTCCATGCATTTATTTGTTCCTGGTCTTTAACAACACACTATCATGTTTTTAAATTTTTATTTTCAAATTACAGTCAAGGCTCTCATAAGCGACCACCTCAGGAATTCGAAAATGTGGTCGTAACTTGAGGTGTAGCACAACAAGTGGTCGCTTACGAGAGCTTAAAACAAAGAAAAAGACAGTTGGTACAGTTGGTACATAAGTTCCTAAAAGTGGTTGTAACTACATGTAGAGCTTGGTCGCTTATGCAAGTGGTTGCAACGAGACCTTTGACTGTATTTATCATAAATTATGCCACATTTTGATTGGGAGGCATTGTGAGCTTTGCGTTGCTTCATGGTTAACCCAATGCTGACAGATTATTATTATTTTTTTAATTTATCAAGTTTATAAATTTGGTGGTATTCACTTATGGTTTCAAATTTTGCCCTGTGACTTTATAACATATGTATCACTGGTGATGCCAAAGCCAGTTTAATGCCAAATACCTCACCAAAGTGGCAAAAATAGGCAAGCAGGTGGTGGTGCAGTCTCGCCATTTTTTGTTCCAGGGAACTTTATGTATAATTTTCTCTCCAAAATCAAAATAGTACTCACAGCAATCACATGTACATGTAGTGCAAAAACATAATTAAAAAATTGAATTACAGCTTTCCCACACTCCAAGCAATTCTGTATGCTAGCTAAAGTTATGCATCTCCAAAGGAATTAATAAACAGACTGCTGTTATCTCTGTGCAGTTCACATACATGTATCAGCCACCCAATTAGCCTGTCGGAGCCTGATCTCAGGCTACCACCCAATGAAATGGAGATGCAAAACAAATTCAGCAAAAATAATAATGGCACCTTTCTCTCTCCTTACTAATACTGATATGAACAAAATTACCTTTAGCATGTTTCAGCCACTTGTAAAATTAATATACTACAACATCTACAACATATTTGAAATCAATACTGATTAAAACTGTAATATTATTTGTTCCAGGTCCTTCAATCGACAAAGAAACTGCGACAGGAGTAAATAAACAAGCTTTCCCTGAGATGCACATAGTTAATGTTAAAATTCTTAATCCTATTTGTACTGGTTGGGATACAAGGTCAAGTTGTGTTAAAAATAAATTGAATTTTATTTTAATGGCTATGTTCTGTTACTTTTATTTGTGACACCTTGATGTATTGGAGTAGCTTGGTGGCCACTTGAGTTAATGCTGGCTGTCTTAAGGTCTCTTAAGCCCCAGCTAAACAATCAATCATTGCTTCTCAAAAAAAAAAATTGAATGAAAATGTTCTAACTTGAAAATTTAGCTGGTCCGTCCAAGGGCCTTTGTTTATACCAGCACAAAAATGGTTTACTAGCCAACACAATGATTTACACAAACTTGCCTTTTCTGCTAGTTGGTTAAGGCTTTTCATATTTTTTACTAGCGCGACTCGGCTCGCTTCGCTCGCAAATTTTCTTCAGGAGCCTGATCTCAAGCTGATATTTTAACCTGAAAAAGGATTATCTGCAGGGCATCGAAATTGGCCAGACAATAATACATGTACATGTATACTGTACAACAGGGAGAGATGTTTAATTTGATTTGCCATGAAAATTAAACATAGCTAAATTATTACAGATTTGATGATAATGCTTGCACACACATTTGCTATTCGAAAAATTACACCAAATAAACCTATGAGATTGGTTTCCAACTGAATAGCTACCCGTAAATATATCTAATGCATGGAAGTACTTTGAAAAGACTGAGGGCACTTGGCATTCAAATCTGGCAGTAAATTACAGATGAGTGGGGACTCTCGAAGTCTGTCATGCCCTCTGAGCCTTCAGGTTTATTTACTTCGCTTTTTCAAGGAGAACCTACTATAACTGCAAAGCCCAAATCAAGCCAAAAGTACAGTAAGAACAAGCAGGCCGGTGCAGGGGCATTCGTTTCACTCCTGTTTCACTCGGCCGGCAAGAGCACCGCGCGAGAGTTTGATCTTCAACAAATTCGCGCGATTCAACCTGCGTGCGTAAAAGCTGATTAAATGTTCGTTGAATTTCTGTAATAACACCAGAAAATAAATGGTATCTTCGACTGTTTGAGTGAATTTTAGATCACTCAACGATCGCACGCATTACAACATGGCCGCGACGAGAAAATATATCCAAGACTTTACTAGTGCCCAGTTTCCTCGGCGTCAAATTTTGCTTTGTTTTGGTTTTGTTCTCAGCCAATCACATCACAGGAGGAAAACAAGGTCTCCAGAACTGGGTATGGCTCGAACTGGTAATGTTAACCCTATTCTTCCTGGCTTTCGTGAACTTTCAATTCTGCCGTCACTAGCGACAAAAGATTTCATCCGTTTTGCCTTCTTATAGATGAACACAAGACAGATCAACCGAATTACATTCATACTTGCTGGATTTGTGACAATTCTTTCATTCAAAACATCCCAGTTTAGATGCAGATGTCGAAAATTGACTGTGAGCGATCGACCAGTGAATCAACAAGCGCGCGAAAAACAAACCAGTTGACGTCAGCTAGCGTACACCCATGGGCAAATAGTGTACGCTAATTAACCAATCAGAGCGCGCGCGCTTTACTGACTGAAGTTGTGCTATCAAAGGTTTTAGTCAGCTTATAGTGATTCACAGATTCTACTGTTTATGTCTAGGATGGGATTATTTTTAAAATCTATCCCCTTTGAATGTCACTGTGTCCAGCAAAGGTATTTTCTTTTTCTGAAATTTTGGCAGGCTGTGATATTGTGCAGCAACTTAAGGTAAAGTTATTCTAGGTGTTTTGGATTAAAATAAAACCTAAATGCTTTCTTTACTTTCAGATTGTTTGTTCCTTAAAGTTTTTTTATTTTATCTTACGTTTTTTGTGGCTTTATCTATTATGTGGTTTCAAAATTTACCCCCTCCCCCCCACCCAATTTCTTCCAGAAGATAAAAAAAAAATACCCCCCTCCCCCCAAAAAGTGCAAACTTCCCAGATTTTTACCCTCCCTCCCTCTAGAACCACCCTTCGCCCGGGACGTAATAAACGATCGGTCCTAAAAAAACATGAAATTTTTCCACATGACTTATTAGGCGCCTAAATCGCCTAAATTTGATTTAGGAAAATAACGTCCTAACGGGTAAACTGACTTAGGGAGTTTGCAAAACTACAACGACAAATGCTGAGAACGCACGCTAGCAAAATGAGCAGTACAGTTAAGTTCGACATCGCTACCAGTTTGTCGGTCACTTCGACTACAGAGCGACTCCAATTCAAACGTCGAACTTTAAATATTATAATGTATTTCTCAATATAATAGTAGTCGTGATTGGTCAGAAAGCTATCAGTTGACGTGACCAGTCATGCTTGAAAACAACAAGAGTGACGCCAAAAAATAAAACGTTGGTTCGCGAAAAAAGGAATCGTTCTTATTTTCTCTTGTTGTATTTTAGCTTTCAATCTAAATAATCGCTAGACTGCGGGCAAATTTCTTTGTTATAACTCGTTTGTATAAAAAATGCATGCCTAAATGATGAGAAGGTATCAAGTCAAATCACTATATCTCCCCTACCTCTCGCTCTTATAGGAGTGTTCACTGTTGATCAACATTACGTCAAATTTGTTTTGTTATTCAAATTTGCCATCCATTAAACAAAAGAACTCTTTGTTTCAACAGCCAATAGTTCTCTGGTTGGCACATTAATAACAATAGGTGACGTAACGAGAAACATCGCTATTAAAGCGACCGCGACCACTTTCGGGGCCGATGGTTTAAAATTCCTGCTGTTTTTAAACTCCAATAAGCGACCAATGCACCACGATATTCGAATTAAGTTCGGTTCATAAAGAGTCCGGGCTTAAACATAAATAAAGTTGCTGTATACGAGTTCTTCCATGTAAAAAACAAATTAAGAAAAACAATACTTACCTACAATATATGCTCAGTACCGGCTTGTGGACCAAATTAGAAGTTCTAAGATTTGTTCTTCAACTTCTGTATATCGATAAAACCTTAGTGACAAACTGGTGAGCCGACGATCAAACTCAGTGTCCAACAATAAATATTTCCGCTGACGATACGAGTTTTGATGTAATACATTTGGGAATACCTTAATTAATAATAACTAAAGTTATAATAGTCTGACACTGAACAATTTGCACAATATAACATCCACACATTGATCTCATAGATCTGATTAGTCTGACCGGATTAGTCAAGTTTTCCAGAATTTATTTACCAAACGTTCGCGTCGTGTCGTACCTGATCGAACTTCGGCGACTCAGTGCAGTATGATGCAACCGTTGAGTTTAATTAAACTGGACTTGACTTTATTATAAATTATATTTAGATTACTGAAAAACTGTAAACAAACAATTATCGACAATTAATCATACATTAGCATAAGTTAAGTACGCAGAGAGTTTCGCGCCAGAAGTCAGATGAACTATGCTACACTTGATCGATACGCGGCTCTGTAAAGTTATTCCTCGCGAAGCGAGGACGTCAGGCCGAGCGTAGCGAGGTTTACAAATCGGGATCAAATCTCATCTGGACTTTACGGTCGTCAATATTTGTTTGTGAAATCGTGGATGGTGGAAATGACGTCACATCGTGCGCTCGTGGCCTTAATGGTGTAAAGCGCCACTTCTAAATGTGATCTTCGGGACAGGAGGGCGAGGGTTCGAATCCAGCTGGGTCTTTTTTTTCCCCTTTTTCTTTTTTTTTTCTGGATTCGGATCGCTTGTCTTTGCCTTTTTTTTGTTGTTGTTGGGCTTAAAATAACATTGACTACGGCATTTTTTTTTTTAATACAAGTCGATCGAATTTTAGATGGAGGACGGGGGCTCACACCTTCAGACTACCACGACTTGCGTCCTAAAAATAATTCGCCGATATTCTGAGTGACCAGATGCGAATGTGCCACTCGCGGTAAATGCAAACGAAGAGAACATCTATTTTAGGGCTCATGAGGGCTGAAATCTCTTGGAGTTTTGGATCATATTTGTGATGACGGTGAAGGGCAATGACGCCACACGGCGCGTGGCTGTAACTAGGCAACAGGAACACGAGCCGAACAGTCGCCGAACTGCAGTATGGGAGGCGATTGTGCTGTGCATAGCAGTATTGAAAGAGCACAGGGCATCAGATGAAATGTATGTGATTTGTTTTTTTTTTTTTTGGGGGGGGGGGGGGGTTATTTTCTGGAACCACACAATATTCATTCCAGTTACGGATTTCAGAAGCTCTCAAAGGTGGGGGGAGGGGGTGGTTAAGTGAAGATGGGCCTTTCCTTGCTCTAATAGGGAGGGTTCAGGTAAGACTTTCAGTTTACTCATATAAGGGGGGAGGGGAGGGGGGCTAATGTTTTGCACTTCACAATAAGGGGGTGAGGCCCAGGCCCCTCCCCTAAATTCCCTAATGCTCCACAATCACATCACACACTGGCCAAACGGAAAAATCAGTCCCCTTATCCATTCTCGGTCTACCTGATACATTGTTAGACAGAGATTTTCACTCATTGTAAAACAACTCCCCTCCATCTCCCCAGTCCACTACCTATCGCAATGGATGGTATCCCCCTCCAAACAATCTCTTCAAATTTGTCAACACTCTCTTCGCCCGTATTCAAGCCAAGTAATCCATTCTTTGCCACTTTCTTATTTAAAACCCTTCGTGGCCCACAATAAAATTGTCTCTAAAACAATGCCTCATCCTCCCTATTCAGGAACAATTGAAAATACACAATTCATTTTAAGTCCAACTTCAAGCAATCCACCCCAACCAAATTCTTATGGATAACCTTTATCCCCCCCCCCCCCCCACCCCACCACCAAAAAAAAACTGTCACTCCCCGAGCTTTTGCGAGGACCTGCGAGTTACGTATTACTAGTATAAATGTATTTACTTCTTTTCTCAGTACAAATGGTAAGTATTTTTAAAAGACCAGTGGAAAAAAACCTCTTACTCAGAGCTAAACATTTGAAAACAAGGCATGCATTTGCACCTGCCAATAAAATAATTGGAGCGGGCCACTTTAGCCCTGATCACCCCATTTAAAACGTATACGGCATTTTTAGCGCGAAGACAATGGCTTGCTTAATCAAAATTTCGGCTGGAATAATAATAATAAATTTATATAGCCGCATTTCCTCATAGGTTCAATGGCGCTGTACATAATTGAAATTAAGCAACTAACTAACTAACTAACTAACTAACTAACTAACTAACTAACTAACTAACTAACCTACAATACAGGAAAACTAAATTAATTAATTATAAAACAATTAAAAAAATAAAAATACTTAACCCACTATGTATCAATATTAAAAACGTATCAAAGTAAAACAATAAAAATACTTTTAAAATTATTGAAAAGTCAATCATTAATTTAAAAAAAATCTGTTTTAAAAATCCACGTTTTAAGTTTGTGGAATGTAAATGAAAAGCTAGTGTTTTGGGGCTGCCTCCTTCACAGGCTTTTCGTGAGGAGCTTGGCAACGAGCGCGAACCGCGAGAGCGTAGGATGATAGGTGGTGTTTTGGTTTGGTTGATCGTTAATATTATAACCCCCCCCCCCCCCCCCCCCCACCCCCCACACACACACACACACACCACACACACACACACACACGATTTGGTTGATCGTTAAGTTAGGTTACCAATGCAAAGAGCATGTGGGGGCGAAAGAGTGACATGGAATTTTTCGTAATTGGTCTGGACTAGTAAAATGGCCCATAATACCGGAGTACGCGTGCGCTTTTACTATGAAACATTTGCTGACATGGCCAGGCATTACATGTAATTAGAGGTCTATAGCTAGAGGTTTCCATCTCTGGTATTGGGTCTTGTCCATCAGATTCACGTCTAGGCTATTTTTAGATCATTTTCCCGCGAACCAATAGCCAATCACGTTGAAACCATTTTAATGCGCGCGCTTCGCAAAGCCAGCAACTTTCCAGGTTGACCAAAGAAAAGCGAAAATCGTCACAGCAGAATTGAATAATTGTTTTATTAAATTTAGGTTAAACTTCGGTATTACTTTTTGTAAAACTATAAATCGACTGAGTGATTTTTCATTTCACTTTGATTTTTGTGACGTCTTGTAATTAATTATTTATTTATGTAATTTATATATTGATTTTTAACTTTTGTTGTAAACACGACCCCACAAGCTTCATGCTTCGTGTATAAATAAAAGTCATTGTATTGTATTGTATCTTACAATGGATCCCATTTTTTTTAATGTTTAAGTCAGGGGTGTGGGGGGGGGGGGGGGGATAGAGACAGAGCCTGGGACCGAGAAACCATGCTCTCACAACTTGCAAGGCGATCAATTGGTGGCGGTGGCGGTGTTTTCTTAAGGCTTCTTTTCGCTCGCAAAATTCCTTAAAAAATTAATTAACGTTCCTATAAACTATTTCGAGATTATTCCAACACGTTCAATTTGTCCAATATGGCCGAACTTTCCAGGAGCTGAATTCGTGAGTTCAAGTCCAGAACAGAAAAAGGAAAATTAACCTTCGTGTGTTGACGTTCTCCATAATACCGTGAATTTGGACATTTGATTTTTGTTTTGTTGCATAGGAAGGCAAAGAAATGTAAATGCGAAACGCACGTGCATTTTGTTTTGTATGGGACGGCAAAGAAATATGCAAAACACACGTGCAGAATATTGTATTACTAATTAAACCCATTTTTTGTGACGTTTTTGTTGTCGTCGCGGTCGTTGTTGCGTCTTAAAAACGAAAAACTTGAGGAAGAAGTTTATCTGGTTTAAAGGATCACAAAGTGAACAAATACAATAATCATTCATACATCAGTACGCACTTCCATCGCCTCATCGGCCGCCATGTGTTTTTTTTTTTTATAGCTTTCCTTCTGGCTTTACACAACTTCTACGCACGTGCAGATTATGAATCCGCTGGCTAAAGTTGTGATGATTGCTTTGCAAGTTGTGAGAGCATGGTTTGGATTGATTTAAGAGAATGTATGGGAAGTAGCTGGTTTAAGTAATATTCCATTATTTTTTGGCAATGTACAATTCTAATTTATATGTAACTCTTAGTTTAGCTTTGAAGACTATAAGAGATGGAATAACACTAGAGTATTTACATTTATAAATAAAGTATTTAGCAAGTATATAATAGTAAATAATTTACCAAAATAAAGTTATTGTTAATATCAAATTTCCCAAAAAGAATGTCTAACAGAGAAACATTAATTGATATATTAAAATCTTCCGCGAGCCACTTCAAAAGTTCTTTCCAGAAAATACTTGATGACTTCCAAAAAAACACTAAATGCTCCAGGGATTCCTCGTGCTCCTTACAAAAGACACATAAGGGTGATTCTACCATTTTAAACTGATAGTTTCTTATTGGTAAAAAATAATGAGATTTAATAACTTGTACTGGAATTCTCTAAGCTTGGTGTCTAAAGTAATTTCGAAAGCTAAGGAATAGCCTTTTCCAATCTACAGAAATATCAGGATATCTACTTGAAATTTTAGACTTAGCAGTGGGTGGAGTTTGCTTCTCAGAACGAATTTCTTTGTATAACAATTTAGATGTAGCACATGTAAGATCGATTGATTTACCCGATAATGATAGTTGAAGGACAGTTTGATCCAGAGAAGAGGGTGCGTGAACAATACCCATCACAATACCCATTAAGACAAAAGCGTAACAAGGGGGGTAATAAGTAAGGAATTTACAATCTTGTCACTTTTCAGAAAGATGCGATCCTTAGAAACAAGGTCACCAACTTTAATAACCCTTGGTTGTAAAAGAAAGGCTGGACAAACGATTTCCCCCCACCATGAGAGGAATCTAAAACATTCTTCCAGGTGCGTTCGTAATCCTCAATATACTTTTTTAAACACATAATTCTTTGTGCAGAGATCATAGCTTCAAGGCCCAGCATTTTCAGGCCACCATCTTCAATGTCATTTATTAAGGCTGAGCGTTTGACTCTGTCTTTACCCCTCCAAATAAACGAATACAGTTCTTTGTTAACCTCTTTAATAAGTTCACTTGGCACTGAGATCGAAGCCGCTTTGGACATAATTTTGGGTATGGCAAATGACTTCACTATTTGTATTCTGCCGATGATAGTTAAATTTCTCCACTTCCACAAGCTTAGCGCTTTTTTAATTGATTTCAAAATCGAGGCAAAATTTGCTCTCCTTCTAGTCACAAGTTTATAGTCAAAATGACACCCAGAATTTTAATGGAGGATTGAAAATCGTGAGGAAACGTTTCGACCTCTAATTTCTTAACACCCAGACAAAAAAATTAGGTTTCCTCCTCGTTCACTTTGAGACCTGGACAAATAGAAAAATTTGCGAGACTTTCTCTTAGATAATTGTAGGAGGATATGTTTCGAAGAAAGCAGGTCAGATCATCAGCAAAGATAGACAATTTGACCACTTCATTACGAATTAGAATACCTTGGATCTTTTCGTTTTGTCGAATATGACAAGCAAGAATTTCCAAACCTAATATGAATAGAAGAGGGGATAGTGGGTCTCCTTGGCGTACACCTCGACTAACTGTAAAAACAATTTGATGTAAAACCATTATTGATGATACAACTTGATTGTTCTGCCCAATCGACGAGCTCCATCTATTGCGCCACTTTCGTGCCTTCTTACACGATGTTGTTTACGATGCCATTGCTGGACAAGCCACATCCCCACGCACCGGGTGACTCCAGAGAATGTTTTTTCTCGGCTGAGAATAACAAATTTGCATTTTGCAGCACGTGTTGCCATATATTTGATTCAAATTTACCGCGGCCTCCCGCACTGTGTGCAAGTATACTGATGGTTTACGTCACCAAAACTGGATTTACAATATGCGAATAACAATGCATTTTTTTTATATATTCGACTTGTTTATATGAATTTTCTGTGGTATGATCGTCACAGGTCGAACCAACTTCACGATTTTAATAAGGTTGTGAAGGACAAAGCTGTTTCTCCCCAAAGCCCAGAATTTGGTCATTTCACGTCGTTGTTTTGCAGAGGGCAGCTGAGAAGTGTCCCAAGAGGTTTATAGCACGTGCAAAGCTATTGTGCTAGTAACTAAACCTTTTGTCAGCTGTTTTGTTATTCTACAAGATGTCTCTGACAAAATATCCGGACATTGTTTTTGGAAAATGTAGGGACTTTTCAAAATTTGTCCGCAGTGCGACCCTGGCCTTCAAGTGGGTAACGCAGCAAATACATCTCTTCCACGAAGTACATTTTCTACAGTTTCTGCTCGGGCTTCAGCTCTTTAACGCCTGGAAATGAAATCAATGGTAACGTAAACAACATCGTGTAAGAAGGCACGAAAAGTGGCCCAATAGATGGAGCTCGTCGATTGGGCAAAAAAATACAATGCCAGAAATTTGCTGCCCAATCAGAGACCGTGTATTCAAATGTTTCTGGAAGTAGTGCGATAAGAGTCGCTACCCAGGGGTTATTTCACAGCTGCTTCGAACTTTCGCCGCTCCGACTTTTGCCGATTATAAACTTTCTTCGCGCCCGACTAACTACCCCTGGGTCTCCGAGGATGGGCTTCTGGCGGAAACAAACTACATCAAGTTTCTTTTCTACCCAACTTCTGCCACTCAATGCTTCATTTTCCCTGACCTCGCTTAAATCCCATGTTTATTTGTTTTCAGCAGTTTCCATACAGTTGCAAAAGCTCATAAAATAAAGAAAAAATATAAATGTGATCAGCGGCAACCTTGACTCAAACCGAGTCATGTTATGTAACTCCAGTCTAATAAAAAGCAATTGCTTTTCTAACGAATTAAAATAAGTATTATTCAAAATTATATAATTAAAACTTGAATACAATGCTTTGTTTAATTTTACAAATACCTTATCCCTAGCCATTAAAACCCTTAAGCAAGCTTACATTTGGAAACTGTCTTCGAGCTGCAGCTTAGCTCTTAACGCTTAAATACATTGCCGTGTGGATTAGCTACACCTTTCAACTGGTTTGGCTGGCCTTTTCCACATGGATCATGTACAGGCCAGTCCTCACCTGTGTAACCATCAAATAAATAGTAGACACCCGTGCTGCCGGAGAGGGATGGTCCGTACGGATGCCCTATTTTCAGTGAGTTTGGTACACCAGCACACTGCTTAGAAACCTGTTTAACCAGTTTACAAGATATTTGTCGCACTATGCCTCTAGTGTCTTCGAACTTGCATGCAATCCAGTTGTTGATGTTGCTCTTGATCAGGAATTCATCGCCAATGGTGCGCCACAAATTACCGTCCATGGCCTCGTACTGCGTCTCGCTCAGAGGGACTGTTGTAGACACTCGAGTATTAGCGGAGCGCGCTGGCCAGTTTGGGCGCGGGGTGACAGCGTTTGCTCCACTCGTAAAATTTGAGTACGCAGTGAAAGGTGTAACTCCAAACTAATGTCCAGCCCCCACCGTCCGTCTGTTGGTCGCAGTAGGCCTGGAATGCGTTACCATGGGAACCACCATCTGGGTCGATCCAATAGACACCTGACGCGCGTGTTGGTGCTTTTTGCTTTAGGTCCTTGCAATTCAACACTGGGGACGTCTTGTTCAGTCCTGTGTTCACTGAACAGAAGGAAGGAAAATCATAAGAAACTAAATCTGCTGGTTCACAGATTTTCCATTTCATTTTAGCACATCGTAAGCGAGATTTTTGTGTTAAGCAATGATGTCAACATGGGCTTATTTTGTTGTTGTTTTATCGGAACTTTGAGGTATCCAAAAAAAACACGGTCTTAAATTTAGATTTGGCTCTCAAGGACGATAAAATTTATTTCGATTGTCCGTACTGTAAACCTTTGAATTTTATATCGTTGCCATGTGCATGTTCAGATAATTTTGATGTTTATTTGACGGTCACTGTAGATTTTACATGTTTTTGTGTTTCATATTGTTATGTTTAGAGAGCGTTAATGTTCTTAACCCATAACCCTTACTATAGAAGCAAACAACTCAAACAGAATATTTGTGGGGAAAAGGGGTAAGGGATGAAGTACTCCAACGAAGGTTACTAGGTCACTTTTATCTACGGGTGTAATAATCCCCGACGACTGCTAGATATCGCCCTGGGGGTGATAATCCCCCAGGATACTCAGTACGAGGTGCTAATCCTCAAGAGGGGTGACAATCCCCCAATGGTACTGAGTGAGAGGTGATAATCCTCTCTAGAGGTGATAACCCCAGGATAGTCAGTGAGAGGTGATAATCCTCTGTAGGGGTCGAATCCCCCAGGTTAAGCAGTAATAAGAGTCTATGGGGTACTGAGGGTGACCTGTATGGAAGCACTTCATCCCAGACCTGTCTTTATTTAGACGTATTTACATGTAAACTGAAACTATTATTATGCTAAGAATAAGATAAAGAATGTAAAGCAATATTTGTAAAAGTTCTACAAACTTAGACAAGTAGGAATGTTCCTTAACCCGAACAAGCTCTAGTTTAATAAATACAAATACATTGTGGTTATAAGTAAACTCTATCTACTCCAAAATGACAGTCAGATTTGAAAAATGAAATGGTTTGTGAAACAAACAGGCTAACAGAAAGGAATAAAACAGCAAAGGGGGAGGGATGGAGGGGAATTTTAGTTCTGCGATTGAGATTCGCACAAACTATTGCTTAGCAGACTTGGCACGTGATTATGAGGATCTACTGTGCACGTGAAAGCTTGCACTTGATTGGTAGAGCTGGATCATGCGACATGAGAGGATGACCGGAAGAGAAGATCGCCAGAATGAATCACCGGCATGAATCACCGGAATGACCAGAAGTGATCAGTGACCTGGTATATTCTCTCTCTACGAGGGGTCTATGGTTATCACATTAACTTTAATTTATACTGATGTATAAATTAGCTTTAATGCCAAGCAGTATTATTACTATTAATAATTATAAAACAAAAGGAGCAATGCACCTAACATGTTTCAAACGTAAAATCCTTCCAAATATTAACCCGACCCTTTATTGAAAAGCAAACTGATTTTCTTCCGGCGATAAGTCCCTCCGAAAAATAAGCCCTCCTAAACGTTTTAAACAGATATTATCCTTATGAAATTGCTTTAAATCAACGGTATAATAGCAAAGTAGAACACGTTGCTTCCACGTTACTTTAAACGCGACTGAAATGCGACTTCATGCGATGTATAAAATGGGCTTTAGAATCAGGAATTCAATCAAGTATTCCAAAATTTGTAATGCCTACTTTGACAACGAACATCTTGTCCACTCCAAGCTTAGTTCCATTTTGCAGGCATCTGTCTTACTTGAGAACCAGACCCTTGGCCTATATAGCCATTATTACACGAGAACTGACAGGCTATCATAATACACTGTTCTATTCCCTGGACATTCAAGTATTGTTCCATTGGACGGTGCAGCCAACGATGGACACGTGATCACTACAATGAGTATCTTTGAAAGCGAGTGATTTACAAACTTTTCGAGTATTCTTCCAGCATCCCAAGTGGTTTATTGGTCTTTATTGAACTGATAAACCATAGAAATGAGTTGTATATTGCTTTTATATAACTTCCATGTGGTTAACCCGTGAAATATTTAATAGACAAATCAGAACGCGCTTATTATCTGCAGATATTGTATAAAGAATCATATCAATTATAATAAGAAATTGTTTTAACTGTAGAAGCCGATACGATTTGAGAGTACGCCCATTTTCTCCCTCTGTAAGGGACATACAAGACAAGACAAATCAGAACAGTAAAAACATGAAGAGAGAAAATATAAAATATTCGCGTTGCCAGTGATGAAACTATGAGCAATATATATGTTGTTTTGCATTCAATACATGTTTCAATCTAGCCTACGTGTAGTCGTACCCATCCCCCGTCCCTCCCTTTGATTTTGACATTAAACTAATTTAATGTTCATCTTCGCATGATATAAAATCTGAAAAGAATACAAATGCTTACGCTGGTGGCGACTTCAATGACATGGCCCGTGGATGGATGATAAACCAGCATTTTTACAATTCAATGAAACACACTCTCTCGTGTTTGATACTTTACTTTTATACTTGAGCTAAAAAATATAATTTACGAATGCAGCCAGTTCAAATCACGTGCCGCGCTAATGAATGCGAGCCGTGATTTTACGCGGCGCGTGATCTTTACATGACGTTGCGCGTGTTTTGTTGACACGACACGGGATCCTGTCGTAGTGCTACATCGTTTACGACTTTGAACAAAGTAGAAAAATGTAAAAGTTATATTTACTTTGAACAGACAATACATACTTTTTAAGGTAAAGCGAATAATAAGGTAATTTCTCCATGGCGATTTTCTCAGTTATAATCCATCAAATATTTTTCTCGCGCGCGATTGGTCTAAACACGTCACATGCCGTAGCCAAAACTGGGGAATATCCGGTGTTATAATCCATCAAATATTTTTCTCGCGCGCGATTGGTCTAAACACGTCAGTGCCGCATCCAAAACTGGGGAATATCCGGTGCTAGTTCTAATTTACTAAGGTGAATATAAAGAATCCAACTAGCTGATTGGTCGAAAAATTCGGCATCTGACGCTATATTCACCGCGCGAGGCGGTGAATAAAGGATTTCAAGGCGTGGCTGCTAAGCTAAGCCACATTTGTTGTGCTGGCAAGTAAAATGGCGACTCGTTTTGAACGAAATTTTCGTTTATTCTAAAGACACCACTCCAAGTTCAGGATATTCAAAGCATTGGGAATTTAGGTAAATGACTACCAAGACGTTTGGACGGAAAACCTTTTCAAGAAATGATTTTAACGCATTTAAAACTCGTCAAAAACAATGGTTGTTGCGTGGCGAACAAGGGCGGCCCACGGTGTTTGTGTCGGATGGAGTGATTGAAATTTGCTTCTCTTCAGACCTAAAGCTACTTATTTCAGGAAGATAACTACTGCTGCTCATGAAATCAGCAAAGATTAAACAAAGGCACCTGGTGAGTGTCTTTTTCGTAGTGTTCTTTTGTGTATTTTACTGCTTAATTTGATATGTAAACGATGTAACTCGGTGTAACTACGGTAATATGGCGAGCACTTGCATGTGTTGTTTTTCATGTTTCAGCTCGTAATTTGTAGTTCTTTATATTCACCTTAGTAAATTAGACTAAAACAATTATAATCCATCAAATATTTTTCTCGCGCGCGATTGGTCTAAGCACGTCACGCGACGCAGCCAAAACTGGGGAATATCCGGTGATATTCCCCAAGTGATATTCCCAATTCTGAAAATTTGCGTTTCGTCTTCGCAGGTTCAGTTTTCGTCCTCAAATAAATTGCTCAATTAAATAAAACTGATTGTTTTGAACAGACTAGAAATATTTTTGAACGCCAATATAATTATTTTTGATGTTTAACAGCTTGGCCGACCGAGATCTTCCACGGCAAACAGAGCGGCCTTGTGAAAAAATATTTGAAGGATAATAACTACAATAGCCTCCATTTGGCTTCAAAAATATGCTCGGATATTTGTCCTTGGACATTATCTGTTCCTCGAAGCTCACAGTTTTCCTCGAGCTTCGCTCTCGGAACAGATAACGTCCGCGGACAAATATCTGTGCAAATGTGATATTCCCCAGTTTTCAAAATTTGCGGCGTTTTACATTCACACGTTCAGTTTTCGTCTCAAAGGTCGCTATAAAAACTACCGAAAAAATGAAAATTAATCCAAATAACAAGAAACTCAGACGATTAATTTAATTTTTACACCAGAATTACAGAAAGGTAGACTGTAAAGAACAGACGACGGAGACTCAAACGGAATTTCACCGCTAAAAGCAGCTGAAATGATAAACTATTTCAAACTTAGCAAAAACCACTGATTCAAAGTCCGGCACAACCGGCAAAATTTTAGAACAATCTTCCATACTCTTGCGTAGTATCATGAAAGCATTTTCCGAGCAAAACTGTTTCCTAAGTTTTCTACAATTTCATTTCCATGTTAATATAATTCTTGCCATTCGGTGGCCATTTACAATTTTCATTATGTAGACTGCAAATACGAAACCTTGACAAACTATCTATATTCATGCGTTCAGTTTCAATGTACCGACACAACTGATTTATACGAGCCGAGAATTATTTTCTGGGCTACCGGTAATCACTAACTTCTTTCTTGAATGAAAGTTAATGAAGGGCTGTTTCGAAAAAGAAGGAAAGAAAAGCAAATGACTAAAACTAAGCAAATGAGTCTAAACACGGACATTTGTAATTTAAGTCAAGAGAGCGTGAAAGTGAAATCCAAAACAACAACAAATTCAAATTCTGTCGGTTAAAATCAAATGAACACTCGCCTTTTTGAAGAAACGCAAGCTCTTTAATTCCAATGCATAGTTCTCCGTTCACTTGAAGACGATAAGAGAGCATTCCAATATAATGTGAAAAATTCAGTAAAAAGCTTCTTCGCATCGACCTTCGCACGTTGCTGAAATTAAAACGTTTTCGCTTGGGCAGCGCATGTCTGGCGGCAAAGTCATTTGATATTTTGACCGTGGGCGGAACCAATCAGATTGCCAATCAGATGGCTCTCGGAACCAATCAGATTTCAGGGATTCGAGAGTTCCGCCCTGCTCGCGTTCTCAGAAAAAAAATTATTATTTTTTTTTTTATCGGCTTGGCCGACTTCTTTCACGCAAATATAGCAGCCTTGTGGAAAAAATATTTGAATGATAATAACTACAATAGCCTCCATTTGGCTTCAAAAATATGCTCGGATATTTGTCCTTAGACATTTAACAATTATTCCACGAAATCGAGTCGTACATCAACTCACAGCCAACGAGGCGTAATATACTCACCACAGGATATTGTAATTACAAATTACTGGGGAAAGAACGGAAGGAAAAAACAGAGGAAAAATGGGATATTAACCATAATTAGCGGGCTTCCCAAATAAGGTAGTAATGGTACATTGCCTCATAGGCCTTGAGTAGGGAACCAATCAGATTGTCCAAAATTACGATATCCTGTGGTAAGTATATTATAATATCTGTTAGTCTGTTCCTCGAAGCTTCACAGTTTTCCTCGATTCGCTCTCGGAAACAATCCGGGTCAGCAGACGCTCTAAAAGTCCAACTATAGGTAACTACTTTTGTATTTTTAATCCGATGGAGCTCAAACTTTGCAACATAACAGACATTGCAATTCCAAACAAACGTATGATTTCTGTTTCTCGTATTTTAAACGGGTTTTGGCGAGAAAATGACGTCATACAAACTAACAGAAAAATTTTATTTTCAACTTATGACAAAACTAATGCATGATTTGAAAAGAACTTGTTGAAACAATTTAAGCAATGGCCGTTCTGTATCCAATCAGAAAGAGGCTAATAACATGGCGGTCTGAGGTCGGCACACGGATTCGTGGGTACGCATTCGGACTGCCTTGCCAAAAAGATTCAGCGGGGTAAAAGCGTGAATTTAAGACAATGGGTGTTTTTCGAAGCCGGGCCGTAACAATGGCTAATAATTTTGTATCGGTTCAAGAATCATGAAACAACTCAAAGTTACTCGGTATGCTAACACTGATTTAGTGAAGCATCACAACGTTCGTTTATATTAAGCTCGTATGCTCTTCTTTTGAAACTCTTGAAATATATACGTTTTCTTTCTTTGTCTTGAAGTAAATCGAAAGTACGACACAAATGTTTAATCCCTGAAGTCGAGACGAAGTTACGTTTTATTTGGCGACACAAAATGAAAAATATGTAAAACGAAAAAATAATTTCCTCACCTCTGCTTCGGAGCTGAAATCGAGCAGCGGAGCAGACAGCAACAAAGAGGATCAGCAAAACGATAGAAGTGTTCTTCATTTTGATACACTTTGGATTTCGAGCTGGATGCCAAGTTCAGATGCTTCGTATAAGGGTTGATATATCAACTGAGGCTTACTACTTGTGCTGTCGTTAATATCAGTATGTGACAATAGGATAATGTTACGGTTGTTCTCGCCCACCAAGCTTATGCTAAATTATTTATTTGAATAACCCGCCATTCATGCGCCATTAACTCATCAATGTAGGTTATTTGCCGGCCGGGAGGTCCGTATTGAGAAATACTTTGCCCGTGGTCTTGAGTACGGCCCGAGGGCGAAGGCTGAGGGCCGTACTCAAGACAAAGGGCACAGTATTTCTCAATACGGACCGACCTAGGCCGGCAAATAACCTTTTTATTTGTTTTCGTACTTCGTTTGAATTTGGTAAAGAAATATTGAAATCTTCAGGCTTGTTTTGCAAAATCTGTTTTTCACGCGCGCTGTAGTAGCTCCCATAGTGAAGACTACCGAAGATATAATCCAAGTAACTGGAAACTCAGACGATTAAAATTTTAATTGACACAAAATTTGTAATTACAGGAAGGTAGCTATATGATGGAGACTAGAGCGGAATTTCATCACTAAACCACTGAAATGAGAAGGTATTTCACAGAAACCATTCAAAGCCTCAACCGTCAAATTTTACGACAATCTTACATACAGTACATACCGGCTTGTGTAAAACAAATTTCATGAAAAGCATTTTTCGAGCAAAACTGTTTCCAGTTACAGTCTTTACGTATACTAAAATTGTATTTCACATGTTAAATCTAATTATTGCCATTCAGTGATCCTCTTACAATAAGCCGGCTACAACGGCCAATGGTCTTAAGTAGTTTTAAGTCCCCGCAACCCCAAAAATATTCAGCGGGGTAAATAATTTAAGACAATATGGGTGTTTTTTGAAGCCGGGCCGGCTAATAATTTTGTATACGGTTGTTCTCGCCCACCAAACTTATGCTTAAATGATTAATTTGAATAACCCGCCATTCATGCGCCATTAACTCATAGATGTAGGTTATTTGCTGGCCGGGAGGTCCGTATTGAGAAAAAACTGTGCCCGTGTCTTGAGTACGGCCCGAGGCCGTAGGCTGACGGCAGTGGACGGACACAGCCATGACTCTAAAGATTAGGCACTCAAAGTCTTTAGCCAAATCAAATGGTTTTATATGAAAATGAGCTCTCTTGCTTAACTTGTGCCTTATTTTGCTCTATATTTACACTCCTGTTTTAATTTTGAATGATTTCAGACAAATGTAAGATATATGAATGCATGACCAACTTCCGTTTCAGAGTCTCGTTTTCATGTAGCACCAGAGAGCGAGTTAGCGTCACAAAAAAACAAACCCGTTTTTGTCGATGTTCCCGTGTGTCGATTAAATATGATTTTTAGTATGTTGTTCTAGATGGTATTTCAGATTATATTATGAAGAGAAACCTTCTGTTGCAATTAGTTTTGGGTCAAACCGTAAAATGACTGGCCGGCAAATAACCTTTTATTTTTTTCGTACTTCGTTTTGAATTTGGTAAAGAAATATTGAAATCTCAGGCTTGTTTTGCAAAATCTGTTTTCACGCGCGCTGTAGTAGCTCCCATAGTGAAGACTACCGAAGATATAATCCAAGTAACTGGAAACTCAGACGATTAAAATTTTAATTTGACACAAAATTTGTAATTACAGGAAGGTAGCTATATGATGGAGACTAGAGCGGAATTTCATCACTAAACCACTGAAATGAGAAGGTATTTCACAGAAAACCATTCAAAGCCTCAACCGTCAAATTTTACGACAATCTTGCATACAGTACATACCGGCTTGTGTAAACAAATTTCATGAAAAGCATTTTTCGAGCAAAACTGTTTCCAGTTACAGTCTTTACGTATACTAAAATTGTATTTCACATGTTAAATCTAATTATTGCCATTCAGTGATCCTCTTACAATAAGCCGGCTACAACGGCCAATGGTCTTAAGTAGTTTTAAGTCCCCGCAACCCCAAAAATATTCAGCGGGGTAAATAATTTAAGACAATATGGGTGTTTTTTGAAGCCGGGCCGGCTAATAATTTTGTATACGGTTGTTCTCGCCCACCAAACTTATGCTAAATTGTTAATTTGAATAACCCGCCATTCATGCGCCATTAACTCATAGATGTAGGTTATTTGCTGGCCGGGAGGTCCGTATTGAGAAAAACTGTGCCCGTGTCTTGAGTACGGCCCGAGGCCGTAGGCTGACGGCAGTGGACGGACACAGCCATGACTCTAAAGATTAGGCACTCAAAGTCTTTAGCCAAATCAAATGGTTTTATATGAAAATAAGCTCTCTTGCCTTAACTTGTGCCTTATTTTGCTCTATATTTACACTCCTGTTTTAATTTTGAATGATTTTCAGACAAATGTAAGATATATGAATGCATGACCAAACTTCCGTTTCAGAGTCTCGTTTTCATGTAGCACCAGAGAGCGAGTTAGCGTCACAAAAAACAAACCCGTTTTTGTCGATGTTCCCGTGTGTCCGCTTAAATATGATTTTTAGTATGTTGTTCTAGATGGTATTTCAGATTATATTATGAAGAGAAACCTTCTGTTGCAATTAGTTTTGGGTCAAACCGTAAAATGACTGGCCGGCAAATAACCTTTTAATTTTTTCGTACTTCGTTTGAATTTGGTAAAGAAATATTGAAATCTCAGGCTTGTTTTGCAAAATCTGTTTTTCACACGCGCTGTAGTAGCTCCCATAGTGAAGACTACCGAAGATATAATCCAAGTAACTGGAAACTCAGATGATTAATATTAATTTGCCACCAAAATTTGTAATTACAGGAAGGTACTATATGATGGAGACTAGAGCGGAATTTCATCACTAAGCCACTGAAATGAGAAGTTATTTCACAGAACCATTCAAAGCCTTAACCGTCAAATTTTACGACAATCTTCCATACTCTTGTGTAAATAAATTTCATGAAAAGCATTTTTCGAGCAAAACTGTTTCCAGTTACAGTCTTTACGTATTGCTGGTTTGCAACCAATCCCGAGAGATTCAAATGACAAAGACGCGGCGGCCATGTTGGGGGTACAAACAATAGAAGCCAATTAGAAATATTTTGTTAATGACCCGCAGCTGACGTCACTTGCAAACCACCAATACTACAATTTTATTTCACGTGTTAAATCTAATTTTTACCATTCAGTAGCAATTTGCAGTTTTCTTTTTATGCGAAACCTTGACAAAACTTCGCTTGCATAAGCTCTTTCAAAGCCGACGGCATAACTAATAATTGATACGTTCCGAGAATTATAAACGGGAATACCGGTAGCCACAAAGTCATGATTTCTTGAATGAAAATTATCTCGAGCCTGGGTTTGAGATTGGAGTCCCGGCCTTTTGGCTTGAAATCCAAATCAATTCAGACCTCATGATCAGTAACCATTCTTACAATAAGCCGGCTTCAACGGCTAATGGTCTTAAGTAGTGTTAAGTCCCACAAACCCCAAAAAGATTCAGCGGGGAAAATAATTTAAGACAATGGGTGTTTTTCGAAGCCGGGCCGTAACAATGGCTAATAATTTTGTGTCGGTTTACTCTAAGAGCCATGAAACAACTCAAAGTTACTCGGTGCGCTAACACTGTTTTAGAAGCATCACAACGTTCGTTAGTTCGTATGCTCTTCTTTTGAAACTCTTGAAATATATACGTTTTCTTTCCTTGTCTTCAAGTAAATAGAAAGTACGACACAAACGTTTAATCCCTGAAGTCGAGACGAACTTACGTTTTACTCGGCGACTCAAAATGAAAAATAAGTAAAACGAAAAAATAATTTACTCACCTCGCGCAGCGGAGCAGACAGCAACAAAGAGGATCAGAAAAACGATAGAAGTGTTCTTCATTTTGATACACTTTGGATTTCGAGCTGGATGCCAAGTTCAAATGCTTCTTGCAAGGGTTGATATATCAACTGAGGCTTACTACTTGTGCTGTCGTTAATATCAGTATGTTGACAATATAATGATGTTACGGTTGTTCTCGCCCACCAAGCTTATGCTAAATTATTCATTTGAATAACCCGCCATTCATGCGCCATTAACTCATAAATGTAGGTTATTTGCCGGCCGGGAGGTCCGTATTGAGAAAAACTGTGCCCGTGGTCTTAGTACGGCCCGAGGCCGTAGGCTGACGGCAGTGGCGAAGACAGCCATGACTCTAAAGATTAGTCACTCAAAGTCTTTAGCCGCCAAATCAAACGGTCTTATATGAAAATAAGCTCTCTAGCTCAACGTGTTCCTTATCTTGCTCTATATTTGCACTCCTGTATTAATTTGGAATGATTTCAGACAAATGTAAGACCTATGAATGCATGATCAACTTCCGTTTCAGAACCTCGTTTTCATGTAGCACCAGATAACGAGTAAGCGTCACAAAAAAAACAAACCCGTCCCGGCGTGTGTGTATTTAAAAATATGATTTTTAGTACGTTGCCTTGGTATTTCAGATTATATTGCGAAGAGAAACCTTTTGTTGCAATTAGTTTGGGTCAAACTGAACAGTTTTTTTTTTTCAATACGGACCGACCTAGGCCGGCAAATAACCTTTTTATTTTTTTCGTACTTCGTTTGAATTTAACCACTCTGGTTACTGATCATGAGGTCTGAATTGATTTGGATTTAAAGCCAAAAGGCCGGGACTCCAATCACAAACCTAGGCTCGAGATAATTTTCATTCAAGAAATCATGACTATGTGGCTACCGGTATTCCCGTTTATAATTCTCGGCACATATCAATTATTAGTTCATGCCGTCGTCTTTGAAAGAGCTTATGCAAGCGAAGTTTCTCAAGGTTTCGCATAAAATGAAAACTGCAAATTAGCTCAAATTGCCACGGAAGTAGCAAAAATTAGATTTAACATGTGAAATAAAATTGTACTATACGTAAAGACTGTAACTGGAAATAGTTTTGCTCGAAAAATGCTTTTCATTAACTTTGTTTACACAAGAGTATGGAAGATTGTCGTACAATTTGACGGTTGAGGCTTTGAATGGTTTCTGTGAAATAACTTCTCATTTCAGTGGCTTAGTGATGAAATTCCGCTCTAGTCTCCATCATATAGCCAGTAATTACAAATTTTGTGTCAAATTAAAATTTTAATCGTCTGAGTTTCCAGTTACTTGGATTATATATTCGGTAGTCTTCACTATGGGAGCTACTACAGCGCGCGTGAAAAACAGATTTTGCAAAACAAGCCTGAGATTTCAATATTTCTTTGCCAAATTTAAACGAAGAACGAAAAAATCGAAAGGTTATTTGCCGGCCTAGGTCGGTCCGTATTGAGAAATACCGTGCCCTTGGTCTTGAGTACGGCCCTCCGCCTACGCCCTCGGGCTATACTCAAGGCCACGGGCGCAGTTTTTCTCAATACGGACCTCCCGGCCGGCAAATAACCTACATTGATGAGTTAATGGCGCATGAATGGCGGGTTATTCAAATGAATAATTTAGCATAAGCTTGGTGGGAGAGAACAACCGTAACATTGTTCTATTGTCAACATACTGATATTAACGACAGCACAAGTAGCAAGCCTCAGTTGATATATCAACCCTTGCACGAAGCATCTGAACTTGGCATCCAGCTCGAAATCCAAAGTGTATCAAAATGAAGAACACTTCTATCGTTTTGCTGATCCTCTTTGTTGCTGTCTGCTCCACTGCGCGATCTCAGCTCCAAAGCAGAGGTGAGGAAATTATTTTTTCGCTGTACATGTTTTTCATTTTGTGTCGCCGAGTAAAACGTAAGTTCGTCTCGACTTCAGGGATTAAACGTTTGTGTCGTACTTTCGATTTACTTTTAGGCAAAGAAAGAAAATGTATATATTTCAAGAGTTTCAAAAAGAAGGGCATATATACGAGCTTAAGAAACGAACGTTTGTGATGCTTTACTAAATCAGTGTTAGCGTACCGAGTAACTTTGAGTTGTTTCATGACTCGTAGAGAAAACCGATACAAAATTATTAGCCATTGTTACGGCCCGGATTCGAAAAACACCCATTGTCTTAAATTATTTACCCCGCTGAATCTTTTTGGGGTTTGTGGGACGTAACACTACTTAAGACCATTAGCCGTTGTAGCTGGCCATCCCCATAAAATGTTTGTTTCCATCGCCCGCCCGATTTGTTTTTGTTGTTTACTGTACATCTAAAAGGGAGGAAAGTAAAATATTCCGATGTCTCCAAATTCGTACAGCTCCAGCGCCGAGGCAATTTTCGCCCAGAAAATCCCGTCGCCCGGCTTCCAGGCCAAGTAGCAGAAAAGAGGAAAGATGCACGCATGTGCTCGTACCAATCAATCGAAATTTCGTTCAAACGGCCTAGAGTTAGCCCTTGAACAAAAACGAGTAACGAAAATTTCAAGGCAGTCCGAATGCGTACCACGAATCCGTGTGCCGACCTCAGACCGCCATGTTATTAGCCTCTTTCTGATTGGATACAGAACGGCCATTGCTTAAATTGTTTCAACATGTTCTTTTCAAATCATGCATTAGTTTTGTCATGAGGTGAAAATAAAATTTTGCTGTTAGATGTATGACGTCATTTTCTCGCCAAAAACCGTTAAAATCGAGAAACAGAAATCATACGTTTGTTTGGAATTGCAATGTCTGTTATGTTGCAAAGTTTGAGCTCCATGGGAATTAAAAATACAAAAGTAGCTACCTATAGTTGCACTTTCAGAGCGTCTGCTAACCCGGCGTGTTTCCGAGAGCGAATCGAGGAAAACTGTGAGCTTCGAGGAACAGAGTATCAGATAATGTCCAAGGACAAATATCCGAGAATATTTTTGAAGCCAAATGGAGGCTATTGTAGTTATTATCCTTCAAATATTTTTTTTCCACAAGGCCGCTATATTTGCCGTGAAAGATCTCGGCCAAGCTGATAAACATAAAAATAATAATTTTTTTCTGAGAACGCGAGCGGGCGGAACTCTCGAATCCTGCAATCTGATTGGTTCGAGAGAGGGAAAGATTTTCCAATCTTGCCCACTGTCAAAATATCAAATGACTTTGCCGCCAGACATGCGCTGCAGAAGCGAAAACGTTTTAATTTCAGCAACGTGCGAAGGTCGATGCGAAGAAGCTTTTACTGAATTTTTCACATTATATTGCTCTCTTATCGTTTCAAGTGAATGGAGAACTACGCATGGGAATTAAAGATCTTGCCTTTCTTCAAAAAGGCGAGTGTTCATTTGATTTTAACCGACATAATTTTGACTCAATTTAGTCATTTGATTTTCGTTTCTTTTTTTTTCCGAAACAGCCCTTCATTAACTTTCATTCAAGAAAGAAGTTAGTGATTATCGGTAGCCCAGAAATTATTTCTCGGCGCGTATAAATCAGTTGTGTCGGTACATTCAAACTGAATGCGTGAATACAGTTTTTCAGGTTTCGCATTTGCAGTCTACATAGTATACCTGCCAACTCTCACTCTCGCGCCTTAGGCGTGATTTCTCACGCCTGCAGGTCGAAAACTTCGATCTCACGCCATCAAATTAATATTTTCTCGGCGCGCGATTGGTCTAACACGTCAGGTGACGCAGCCAAACTGGGGAATATCCGGGTGATATTCCGCCAAGTGACATTCCCCAGTTTTGAAAACTTTGCGTTTCACGTTCGCAGGTTCAGTTTTCGTCTCAAATAAATTGCTAAATTAAATAGAACTGATTGTTTTGAACAGACTAGAAATATTTTTGAACACCAACAGATTTATTTTGATGTTTAAACAGCTTGGCCGACCGAGATCTTCCACGGCAAACAGAGCGGCCTTGTGAAAAAATATTTGAAGGATATATAAATACAATAGCCTCCATTTGGCTTCAAAAATATGCTCAGATTATTTGTACTTGGACATTATATATGTTCCTCGCGAAGCTCACAGTTGTTCCTCGAGCTTTCGCTCTCGGAAACTGTTCGCTTCTCGGACAGATAATGTCCGCGGACAAATATCCGAGCATATTTTCCTCACCAATGGAGGCTATTGTTTTATATACAGCTGTTTCGAGGACGTTGTCGGAAAAAAGCGCACGCGACAATCCCGAAAGGTAATCTGGGATATGATCAGCAAAGTACGTTCTTGACACTAGCTGTCGCAACCTACTTTTGTTGCTTTCTTTTAGCGCTCGCAAACATACTTACATGGCGTCTCGTACCATTTTCTCAGATTTCCCTGAAATGCTGAAGCCGGCTAAGTCAAGGAACTGTGAAATTAAAACTACCCACAATACCTTTCGGGATTGGCGCGTGCGCTTTTTTCCGACAGCCTTTCTCGAAACAGCTGTATATATTCTTCCGCGGTTTTGGCTGCGTCGCGTGACGTGTTTAGACCAATCGCGCGCGAGAAAAATATTTGATGGATTATAACTGAGAAAATCGCCATGGAGAAATTCAGCCTTACTATTCGCTTTACCTTAAAAAGTATGTATTGTCTGCTCAAAGTAAATATAAACTTTACATTTTTCTACTTTGTTCAAGTCGTAAACGATGTAGCACTACGGTAGGATCCCGTGTCGTGTCAACAAAACACGCGCAACGTCATGTAAAGATCACGCGCCGCGTAAAATCACGCGTCGCATTCATTAGCGCGGCACGTGATTTGAACTGGCTGCATTCGTAAATTATAATTTTTAGCTCAAGTATAAAAGTAAAGTATCAAACACGAGAGAGTGTGTTTCATGAATTGTAAAAATGCTGGTTTACCATCCATCCACGGGCCATGTCATTGAAGTCGCCACCAGCGTAAGCATTTGTATTCTTTTCAGATTTCATATCATGCGAAGATGAACAACATTAGTTACACGGAAAGGTCGGATTGAATAATGTAACCTACGTGATAGTCGTACCCACCCCCCACCCCCCCCCCGCCCCATCCCCCCCGAGAGAAAACGGAAGGGAGGGACGGGGGATGGGTACGACTACACGTAGGCTAGATTGAAACATGTTTTTAATGCAAAACAACATATATATTGCTCATACTTTCATCACTGGCAACGCAATATTTTATATTTTCTCTCTTCATGTTTGTACTGTTCTGATTTGTCTTGTCTTGTATGTCCCTTACAGAGGGAGAAAATGGGCGTACTATCAAATCGGATCGGCTTCTACAGTTAAAACAATTTCTTATTATAATTGATATTATTCTTTATACAATATTTGCAGATAATACGCGCGTTCTGATTTGTCTATTAAATATTTCACAGGTTAACCACATGGAAGTTATATAAAAGCAATATACAACTCATTTCTATGGTTTATCAGTTCAATAAAGACCAATAAACCACTTGGGATGCTTGAAGAATACTCGAAAAGTTTGTAAATCACTCGCTTTTGAAGATACTCATTGTAGTGATCACGTGTCCATCGTTGGCCGTCCAATGGAACCGAAGACTTGAATGTCCAGGGAATAGAACAGTGTATTATGATAGCCTGTTCAGTTCTCGTGTAATAATGGCTATATAGGCCAAGGGTCTGGTTCTCAAGTAAGACTGATGCCTGCAAAATGGAACTAGCTTAGAGTGGATAAGATGTTCGTTGTCAAAGTAGGCATTACAAATTTTGGAATACTTGATTGAATTCCTGATTCTAAAGCCCATTTTATACATCGCATGAAGTCGCATTTCAGTCGCGTTTAAGTAATTCAAGCCGCAGAAATCTCGCTGTGTGGTTTTACTTGATTCGACTGTGTTGCATTTTGCAACACACCGTGGAAGCAACGTGTTCTACTTTGCTATTATACCGTTGATTTAAAGCAATTTCATAAGGATAATATTTAAAACGTTTAGGAGGGCTTATTTTCGGAGGGAATTATCGCCAGGAAAAATCAGTTTGCTTTTCAATAAAAGGTCTGGTTAATATTTGGAAAGGATTTTACGTTTGAAACATTTTAGGTGCATTGCAACTAAGTTTTGTAATTTGTTCCTTTTGTTTTATAATTATTAATAGTAATAATACTGCTTGGCATTAACGCTCTCTAAACCTAACAATATGAAACACAAAGCATGCAAAGTACAGTGACCGTCAAATAAACATCAAAATTATCTGAACATGCACATGGCAACGATATAAAAATTCAAAGGTTTAAGCAGTACGGACTAATCGAACTAAATGTTATCGTCCTTGAGAGCCAAATCTAAATTTAAGACCGTGTTTTTTTGGATACCGCTAAAGTTCCGATTACAAAAAAAACAAATTAAGCCCATGTTGACATTCATTGGCTTAACACAAAAATCTCGCTTACGATATGCTAAAATGTGGAAAATCTGTGAACCAGGCAGATTTAGTTTCTTATAATTTTCCTTTCTTCTGTTCAGTGAACACAGGACTGAGCAAGACGTCCCCAGTGTTGAAATTGCAAGGACCTAAGCAAGCAACGTAGCCAATCACGGCGCGTCTAGTGTGTCTTTATTGAGATCTGACCCAGATGGTGGTTGCCTCTATGGTAACGCAATTCCAGGCCTATTACTGGCGACCAACAGACTGGGACTGGTGGGGCTGGAACATTTATTGTTGGAGTCTGACACCCTTCACTGTGCTTACTCGTTTTACAGATGTGGGGGCTAATTATCGCTGTTCACCCCGCGGCGCCCAAAACTGGATAGTAGGCAGGGCGAGCTCCGTGCTAATAGCTTCGAGTGTCTAGCATTACTTTCGGGTGTAGTTCCTCTGAGGCGAGTACGCAGTACGACGCCATGGACTTTAATATTTGTGGGAGCACCATTGGTCGAAGAAAAACGCCTGTGCAGAGCATACATCAAGCAACTGCGATTGCATGCAAGATCGCAAGGACTCTAGGTGCGTAGTAGGAGCATTAGTGGTTCGGACAAGCTGTCTTGTTAAACGAGTTAAAACAGGTTCTAAAGCTGTGTGCTGGTGTAGTAGCCTCGAGTAACACACGTGGGCTAGAGGATAGGGAATGGCCGTATGCGCGTCAATAGACCTATGCCCTTCTGCCAGCAGCACGGCTGTGTCTACTATTATTGCTTTGATGGTTTTAGGCAGTCACGGTGATCGTACTAGGCGCTGTACATGATCGCATGTGGTAAAAGGACTTCAGGCCTTAGCAAACGGGGCAGTTGAAAGGTGTACCTAATCTGTCTTTACACGTGGAAATATAGTTTACTAGCGTTAAGGAGTTATAGAGGGCTGTGAGCTCGTAAGGACGAGTTCCAAAATGTAAGCATTGCTAAGGGTTTTAATGGCTAGGGATTATCAGGTATTTTTTTAAACAAAGCATTGATAATATGGTCAAGTTTTATTATTGAATAAATACTTATTTTACATTCGATTAGAAAAGCCATTGCTTTATTAGACTGGAGTAACATGAACTATGACTGCGTGTTTGAATCAAGGTTGAAACTGATCACATTTTGCTTTATATATTTTTTTTCAAGAGTTTATGTAGCTTTTGCAACTGTATGCGATAGCTGCAGAAAAAAAACATAAATAAACATGGGAATTTAAGCGAGGTCAGGGACGATATGAGCGATTGAGTGGGCGAGTTGATTTATTGGATTTCCTCTTTGCTATTTTTTATTTAGATGACTATTAGTTATGAAGATAGAGACCTTGATGTAGTGTTTGGGCGCCGCCTTAGCTCGATCTCTCAGAGACTCCAGAGGGGCTCAGAGGTAGTTAGTGCTGGGTTGCGCGAAGAATTGTTTACTAATGGGCGGT